>JAASGD010000846.1:0-15779 GCA_023334115.1 Globisporangium megalacanthum | reverse complement strand
TCACTCTCTCTCTCTCTCTCTTGTTCTGTTCTCATTCGCACCCTTCCTTGATCGCAACTCTCACGTGCAAAAACACAGGGACCCATTCCACTTCCACGTTCTCCATACAAATCCCAAGTACATCTCCTGACCCAAACCACTACTGAAAAAAAGCGCGGGAACGCGACGCAGAGCGACCATGGCCATGGCGCCACTACATGACGCGCCGACGGCGCTGGAGCGTGCGCTCCACCTCGCGCTCTCGTCCGCCGACGCGGCAGACACGCTCGCTGCGGTGTGCGCAGACAGGGCGCTGCTGCGCGACGCCCAGTCGCTCTTCGCGCAGCTGTCGGCACCGACACACTCGAATCGCCACGACGACGCCCCTGAGCCGCCGCTCGTGGCGCTCGTAGCGCTCGTCGCAGCAGCTGTCGTGCGCGAAAAGAGCGACCGCGCGAGCCGGAAGCGCAAGCACCGCGTCACAGCTGGTACTGACGCGTCTGCAACCGACAGCGACGACGACAACGCACCACTTGTCCCGTGGGACGTGGTCGCGCTCCTCGCCGCTGCGCGCGTGAGCCTCGGCGCGTTCTTGCGGCAGTTCTCGAGCCTCTTTGAGCGGCTCGTGCTCGGACCCGAGCTCCTCGAAGTCGCGACGCAGCTGAAAGAGGAGTTTACCGTCGCCACCGTGCTCTTTGAGAAGTTCCGGACACTGTGGCAGAAGCTCGAGCCGCCAGTCGCGTCGTCCACTGCGCTTGTCCACGAGCCGCTCTCGCGTGCAGCGGAGCCAGAACCAGAAGAGCCGCAGCAGCCGCCTGTGCGCCGTCGTAAGATGAGCGAGACGCTGCTCGTCCAGCTCGCGTCTATCGACCGCCACCAGCAGCTCCACGACGCCGGCTGGCTGCTCTTCCTGGTCGCAAAACGTCGGCTCGCGGACCAGTACGTCGGCCTTGGCCAGCTCTACTACCTCCTGCTCGCAGTGCTGCACCGCGTGCTCGCCACCGCGTCGCCGCCGTCGCTCGAAGCCGAAGTCGCCGCTGCGCTCAGCGCGCTCGGGTCTCCGTCCGCGACGTCGGCGGGTCCGGCCCGAGCCCAGGGGCTCCCTACGAGCGACAATGTCCACGAGAAGATTCTCCACGCGCTCTGTGCGAACCCCAAGGTCGAGCCGTTTGAAGTCACGCGAGCGATCAGCGACGTCGACGTCCTGGTCCAGCAGCTGCGGACCGACGGACTGCTCGTCGTTCGTCCGTCGTCTGTTGTGGCTCCTACTGTCGACAGTACCGACACCCCAACACCAGTGCATTCGCTGGCGGCGGCCGTGCTGGCGGACGGCGTGGTCGCTGACAACGTCGCACGGCTCGGAGCGTACTACAAGCGTGCGTACCTGCGTTCGTGCGGCCAGCTGGACGAGCGCTTGTACCTGGACGCTGCGACCCACCAAGTACTCATGGGCCCCAAGCCACTGCCGAAGCCTGGGCCGACGTCGGCACTGAGCAGTCCCGAGCCGGCGAAGCGTCCAGTACGGGCCGACCGGCTTGGCTCCGCGTCGCCGTCGCGACAGCCAGCGACACCCCAGCGTCGCGTCAGCAACAGCCTGTCGACAGCGCCGCCGTCGCCGTTCACGGGCCAGGCGTGGCAGTTGCACGGCTCGTCGCCGCCGCCGTCGACGGCCACACACGCTGACCGTGCGCGTGCGCTCCACACGCCCAACACGCGCGCGTTTCTCCACACTGCGACGAGCCACCAGGCGTCGCCGTTCGTGTCGCAGACGCCCGTGACTGCAGCCGTGGAGACGAGCAACTGGGTGCGCGATACGCTGGCGAAAGCGACTGCGAGCAGCGTCCTGTCGCCACCTCTCGAGCTCTTCTTCAAAGACTGTTCGACCGATCCGACCGACCACATTGCACGCGTGCTCCACGACCTGTCGGAGCGGCTTGTGACTGCGCGTCGACGCACGTCGGGGGTCACGACGACGCCAGCGCTCGACGAGAACGACGACGACAGCGCCGACACAGCGATGGTGGCGACGACAGCCCGACAGGAGCCGCTGAACGAGTACTCGAGCGTGGACGGGAGCCTGGAGAAGACCAAGACGCTCGCGGTTGCGCTCTTTTACCGCGTGCTCGAGGCTCTGCTCGTGTCGGAGCGCGAGCGGCTGCGCACGACCAACTTCTCGTCGCTGCTGCACAACGAGTCGTTTGTCGCGTCGCTCTTTGCGTGCAGCCTCGAAGTCGTCTTGAAAGCGCACAGTCTCATCACGCTCTCGTTCCCGTTCTTGCTCGACACGATCCGCGTGAACGCGTTCGACTTTGGGAAGATTGTCGAGAGCTTTGTCAAGCACGTCCCGCGCCTCCCGACCGCACTCAAGCGCCACATGCGCGACCTCGAACAGACGATCCTCGACTCGCTCGCGTGGCGTGCCGACTCGGGACTCTACGTCGTGCTGGCAGGCGACACACGGGCGACAGGGACCGAGTCGGCGCTGCTCGCGTCGCTCACGAACGGGACTCCCGCTACTGGCGCTGGCGGTGCGTCGACGTCGACGTCGGCAGCGGCCACACGGACAAGCGTGCTCCAGCTCTTCTTCCGCAAGGTCCTGTCGCTCGCGGCGTCTCGGATCTTCCGGCTCGGCACGCTCCTCGAACTCGACGCCAAGTACTTGAACCAGGTCTGGACGGCGGTGAAAGAGTGCATTAGCTCCCACCACGCGCTGCTCAAGGACCGGCACTTGGACCACGTAATCCTCTGCAGTCTCTACGGCGTCTGCAAGGTGAACAACGTCCGGCCCGAAGTGACGTTCAAGCGCGTGATTGACGCGTACAAGAAGCTCCACAGCAGTCCACAGGTGGCGGCTGGAGCGACCGGCAGTGCGACGCCCCTGTCGCTCGCACGGACCAGCAGCAGCAACGACGTGATCCGCAACATTAAGCTCGACGCGGATGACACGCGTGGGGACATTATCAAGTTCTACAACCGGTGCTACATCCCGACCATGAAGGTCTTTATGCTGCAGTTCCAGGTCCAGGACAAGCAGATGGCGGCGGCAGCAGCGGCCGTGGCGACAGCAGCTGGTGGCGGGACGAACGCTAGTGGCTCCCAGGCCCCGCCAGGCTTCACACCACGACGCGAAGGCAGTGTCGTCGCAGCGTCGACGTCCGACACGGAGATTGTCGCGGAGGCAGCCGCCGACGCGGTCGAGAAGGTGATGAAGTCGTACGGACTCGTCGCTGGTGCTGGCGCTGGTCCAGGGCCGGGGACGCCACAGCAGCAGCACGTCCACCTTCGCGGTGGTCTCCTCCGCCGCACGGCGTCGCCCCGCGTCCCGAGCTCGCCCGTGTCGTCGCTCCAGCTCTTTACGAGCGCGGAAGTGCAGTCGCTGCCCGTGTCCGTGCACCACACGTCGCCCAAGCGCGTGCTGACGTCGAACCTGTACATGTCGCCGCTGCAGCAAGCGCGGCTGCACCAGCAGCGGTCGCACCTCACGCCGCGGTCGCACGCACTGTACGCGTTTGGCGAGAGTCCCGCACGGGTGCGTTCCAGTGTTGTTGGTCTCTGGGTTGGTGTGAGGGTGGGGGGGTGTGTGGACTGACAGACACTGTCGCCTGTCGCCTGTCTGTCGCCCCCGACAGGACCTGGCGCTGATCAACCGAGCGGTGAACACGACGCTGTCGCGCTCGCGTGTCGCGGTCCCGCTCGTGCTCCCTGAAAGCCACGACGGTGACGATGACGAAGACGACGACGACGACGACATGGAGACGAGCGAGAGCAACAGCAACAGTAACAGTGCGGGATCCACGCCCACGAACACAGCCAAGCGACGGCGGCTCGGCGGACTGTGACCTGAGACCGACGCCTGTCGACAGCCACAAGCCTAAGCGAGGACGAGAGCCTCGCGTCGTGTCATCATGTGCGCGTCCCACCAGTCCATTCATTCTCCTGTGCCGACAAGTCAGCGACAGAATGCCACGCTTCGTTCGCTTGTTTCTCCATGTTGCGTCTCTTTCTCTGCAAAACTCGTCGCCTGTGGGTCGGTCCTCCTATGTCGACCCTCGTGCGTCTCTCTGTCTCACCCACTGGCGCTCTTCCTACTTACTATCCATACACTCACCCCTGCGTCCGTTGTCCAGTCAGCCCAGTCGCTACTACCGCCCGACAGCATCACTCGTGTGGGCGTCCGTCTGTCCGCAGGGTCGCGCTCTCTAGCTACATCTCGTCGACACCTAGCGTCTCGTCCCTCTCTCCACTTCGTCCATCGATTAATCCTCATGGTCGTCGACAGCTCAGCTCACGCCGTCGTGGTCGCGTCCGTCCCGTCCATCGAGAAGACGGCCGTGACGGCCTCGCCCTCGTCGCTCAGCACGTCGTCACTGCTGTGGCTGTCGTGGTGCGCAAAGAGCGACGAGCGCAGCACCGCAGCCGTTGCGTCGTCTTCGCTGCCAGCACCGTCGTCCGGCGCCGGGTCCTCGATAATGTCGTCGTCTGCGTCCACGCCCGTGTTGCTGCTGTTGAGCCGTCCGCGCATCGCGGCGCCTTCCTGGAGCTGGCGCATGAGCCAGCCGTCGTCGGCCATGCTCACACTGTTGAACGTCGTGCGGCTCGTGTCGAACGCAAAGCTAAACTCGTCAAAGTGCGACTCGTCCGACGAACTCACGACAGTCGTCGCTTTCCGGCCACCGCCATTCACGTTCTTGAGCTCGCCAATCGACTCGTCGACCTTCATGTTGCGAAAGTGCTCGTGCACGTTCTGCATGAGCTCTTCGGACGGCGGAATGAACGGCGCGTCGACGTCCTTCACCTCGAGCTTGAGCCAGTTGATGTCTGCAAAGAACTCGTGCGACCGCACGTCATCAATCCCAATCCGCTGCGCGGGGTCGCGGACGAGGAGCTTCTGGAGCAAGTCGACTGCGACGGGGTCGATCGGTGGGTACCGGTCGTACTTGACGTCAGCAGTCTGGATCTTCTTGTACATTTGCGAGATGTTGGGGTCAAAGAACGGCGTCGTCCCTGTGAGCATCTCATACAGCAGCACGCCGTAGCTCCACCAGTCGGCTTCCATGCCGTACTGCGGCTTCTGGGTCAGCAGCTGCTCCGGCGCAATGTACGCGGGCGAGCCAGCGAGCGTGCCGGTCGGTGCAAAGTGGCCAGCGCCGGTGCTCCCCGAGCCCGCGAGCGTGAGCTGCTTCGAGATCCCAAAGTCCACCAGTCGGATGTGGCCGGTCTTGTCGAGCATAATGTTGTCGGGCTTGAGGTCGCGGTAGATGATGCCGTGTGCGTGCAAGTACGAGAGCGCGATCGCGAGCTCGGCTGCGTAGAACCGTGCGCGCTCGATCGTGAAGCGGCGGCCGCTGCTCGTGCTCACGTTCGGGTCCGCTGCACTCGAGTGCATGTGCAGGTACAGGTTCCCGCCCTTGTAGTAGTCGAGGCCCAAGTAGAGCTTCGTTGGCGTCTGGAACGCGAAGCGGAGACACGCCATGAACGGGTGCCGCACGCCCGAGAGGATGCGGCGCTCTTTCAGCGCACTCTCCGCTCCCGAGTGCTTGTCAATGATTTTGATCGCAAAGTACTCGTCCTGGCTCAAGTGGCGCTTCACGAGCACGACCGTGCCGAACCCGCCTTGGCCCAGCACGCCCACGACGTCAAAGTCCGAGAACGAGAGCGCGAGCGAGCGCTTCGAAAGGTGGCACTGGTGGAAGCACGACGGGTGCTCGGCCAGCACCATGGGGTTCGACGTCACACGACGCGCGCTGCTGGCACTGGAACTACTGGAACTGCTGCTTCGGTGTTGACGGAACGACAGCACAATGCGCGACACGCGACGGGCGGGTGTGAACGTGAGCTGGAGCGCGAGTTTTCCCGCGGTTGTCGAGCCAGAGACCGTGTTGACGAGCTTCGGGTTCGCCCACGCGTAGCTGTGGTGTTCGTCGTCGTCCGCCCGGTGCAGCGGCTCTTCTGTCACGTCCGTGACGAGCAAGTACTTGCTCGCGTAAAGCGCACAGAAATGCACGAGCCCTTCGCGGCCGTGGTAAATGCCCTTGAACACACACGACGGTTGGTTCGTCTCGGCCGACTCGAGGTCAAAGAGCAGCTCGACGTCTTTGCTGAGCTGCCGTAAGAAACCAGGGAGCCGCTCCGTCGCGTGCTCCACGCGCGTGGCGCCCAGCAACTGGAGGAGATCCGTGTAGAACTTGTCGGCAAAGTGTTTGCTGAGGCTCGACTCGAGCGACAAGATGTCGTCGGTCGAGCGCGCTTTAAACAGCTCGCGCTCGTCCCGGGGCTTGGACATTTGCAGAAGCGACGACGGCTCGGCGCTCGCGCGGTGGAGACTCAGCTGCATCATGTGCATCCATACAGCTTTCCCGATCGCGGACGTGGCAATGAGGTGGATGAGGTTCCCGTTCGTCGCGAGGAAGCTAAAGCCGAGCACGTCGGGCTGGAGCTTCGAGCCGCCAAAGCCCGCGGACGGGAGCGAGCTCAGGATCTGCTTGATGACCCACTTGCCCCGGTGCTGTTCTTTCCCGAGCGCTTGGACTTTCGACTTGTACACCGTGATCGTTCGGTTCGTCAGCGTAATGTACCGCGGTGTCCAGTTCTTGACGATCTTGCGCTGCTTGTAGAGGTACCCTTCCCACTCGACCTCTTCGGCCGAAATCGTCTTGAGGTCAATGAGGTTCGGCGTCTGGAGTTTCTTGCTCCGTTCAGCGGCTGCTGCAGAGGACGACGAGGATTTGGACGATTTATGCGCGGACAAGGACCCAGACGCAGCGGCCGACGCGTGCGTGTTCGTGGACGCAGACGACGAGCGCGAGAGCGACGGACGCCGTGACGAGAGCGTGCGGGCGAGCGAGAAGCCGCTGCCCGGCGACGCGGCGGTGGCGGCGGACAGCGACGACGCGGCCGTGCTGTTCGAGCTCATGGACGACTTGCGGCGGCTCGCGATGCGCACCGGCCGGCTAAACGACGCGCCGGAGCCGGTCGCGTCGGCGCTGTTTGCGCCGCCGTTACTGAAGCTCGCACCGGACGTGGCGGCGCTGCTCGAGCTGCTACTCCCGCGCATGGAGTTCATCATGCGGGCGTCCATAATATGCGACGCCATCGTTGCGTTGTGACACACAAGCACAGTCAGTGGGTGGGTGTGGAAGTAGGCTGCTTGGCTGCTTGGGGAAGGCTGTGTAGCGTTGAGCTGCGCACCAGAGGGGCGAAGAGCGAGTGACGGCAGCCACGCACGGCAGGGCCGCGACGCGCGGTTTTTCCCCCTCGACATACTTTAATCGAGTGAGAAATGAAGGTGGGAATGTGATAGGGGGTCTTGTATGGAAGTGTCGTGGAAGGAGGAGGAGGACTGTGCGGGACGTTCGGGATTAACGAGTGAGTCGACATGAACATATGCGATGAATATGGGGCTGTCGAATGCGGAAACTCGGGTTCAGCAATAGAGTGGGTCTCTTTTTTTCACGGAGGAGCGAGAAATTGTGAGCGGATTTGAGCAATGACTGCGATACAAAGGCACAAGAGATTCACATCATGAACGTGTCTGCAACGTGATGTGGTTGTGCGAGTGTGTATTGAACCAAGCGTCAGAGAGGTCCCATGAGAAGGCACGGGACGGGGACCCAACAACACAACACAACACGACACAGCATAGCGCTGCGAATCCCGTGTTTGACGTCCAGCAAATGGCTCGAAAGTGCCAGAAATCAAGTTCCAAATGCAAAAAATGGGAAGCTCCCTCGATTTCTTCGCTCTTTAATGGAGCAAAGAGCCGGAGCAGACGAGGCAGTTGAATTTTGACAGGGCATGTCTCGTCTGATATTATGTTGTCCACATCAGGGAGCTGTGAGCGACGGAGCGTCATCACAAAATGGACGGCCAGTTTGCTCACTCGCTCTCTCACTCTCGCTCTATCTGCAGACTGCGATGTCTTGCTTGCCAGAACAGACTCGTAAAACGTTGGCAAATTGTCACCGCGTTCTTATCGAGCATACTGTACTCGAACTTTGCATTCGTTTGCGCTCGCTGTGGACGCCACGCTGTCCGCAAGCAAAGGCAAGTTTCAGGTTCAGTGGGAAGGTCTCGTGATGGTTGCCGAAGTCGACTTCACGTTTCATTTTTTGTATGGACATGTCGAATCAAGTATTACTTGTTAAAATACAGAAAGGTGGATACAAAGTCCGAGCCGATCGCAGCGTTGCATTGGGCTCTGCAATGCTGGATATCACTGATATAATATCAGATACCAACACGAACAACATGGTTCTCTTGCCCCTGCTGCTGGGGTTGCTGGCGACAGTTGCCGCGTGCTGCTCCACTGCTCCAGTCGCCACTCAAACAACTGATTGCGCGGCAGTGTGAGAGGAGGATTGGCATTGGTGTTCGCTGCCAGAAGAGGACTTGCAATACGAGTCGCGCCTCCGAACTTTGTGGCCCCCACCACCCGTCTCGGCCTTCACGAGCTCTCGGTGCCACCGCCGCCTCCAGCAGTTGGTAGCAGACAGCATCGAAGACTCGGGAGAGCGGTCGAAAGCGACAACGTCGCGGAACCGAACGAGCTGCCAATGCCCACTCGAGCAGAGACGCTCGGGTGGATTCCGGCGGCAGTGAACAGCGCGCGTCGGCGGAACTCGTGCGTTGCTTGGAGCAGCTCATCGTCGGGTTGCACATGGTGGTTCGTCCTGTGCGGACGTCGATGGTGGTCGGACTTGCTCTGTTCGTGGCTTCCAAGCTGCGAGGACCCCGCTGTTGCCTCCGAGTGCGGTCTTCTCGACCTTGTCGACGCCACGACCGCTCGGTCCTTGGAGGTCGGGGCGAGCTGGCGGTGGGCTACTCCAAGCTCGAACCCCTCTTCTCGAGTACTAGTACTCCTGTGGCTTCTACGTACAGAGCTCGCTGCTTCTGTAGTGCGGGTGCTGCCGCTAACATCACTCTCACTGCAGCTTCCACAGGCGTTCGACCGTCCCGCTGGGCGGTAGTCGCTCCGGATCCGGTCAAACTCCTCGTCAAGTTTGCTGTGCAAGACCAGGCAGCGCTTGTGCACCAGGTGCGCGACAATCGGAGCGTGCGCTGGGAGCCTGTACCAGCTTTTGTCGCGGAAGTCCCTCCCTGATGCGACAGCAGACGGCGGCTCCAGTACTGTGGGATTCACGTTATCACTGACGTGGTAGTCGCTCTCTGGAGCTTCTGTTGCGATCCGCTATGAAGCAGCAGGTGGACACGGATTCAGCCAAAGCGAATGATCGATCGAGACGGACGGAGAGTCTGTGTGCAAACCCAGAGGTGCCGATCGCACAATCGAGAAGGAAGAGTAGCTAGCCATCAGCATCACAGTATTGTACGCACCAGACAAACGCGTCTCGGCGTGCGCGCTTCTCGTCGGACGGTCTCCTTCTCGTGCCTGTACGCCGACCGCTCTTGAACAGGTGGCTGGGGGTTCGTCGATCGTGTCGACAGTGTCGACACTGTCGCGATACAAGTGACCAGAGGCCGAGGGGAAGTGAGGACGGTGTGCTTGGCTCGGAAGCGCTGCTGGATCGCTGCCACGCTCCGGAGCCCGCCACGGAGTCTCTCGACGTCCTGCAGTACCACTTCTGGTCGCTTGGGAGTGGGCAGCTTGGGAGGAGCAAGAGCTGCGGGTTTAGCTGTCATGGCTCTACGCGTGGACTTCTTCCTCGTCTCAAGATGCGCTTCCAGTCTCGACCGGAACCTGAACTTCCAGAACGCACGAGAGAGCAGACCTGCCGCTCGCCTCTGCTTGCGGATGCGCCGTCGGACAAGCGACCCCCTCGTGAAGCTCTGGAGGACGATCGCCGACCGGAGGCGCTGTTTCTGCACCCGGAAGGTTTCGAGTGTCGTAGTGAACTGCTCGGCCCGGCGAAGCCGTTGGCCGCGGAACATGGCTTGCACTCGGAGGACCGCTAGCGTCACACGCAGCAGGCCGATTCCAGGCATTGGAGCCTGTGGTGCGTTTGAGTCGCCGGCGTCCGATTCGGGAAGAACACCGTCTAGCACTGGCTCGAGCGTCTCGTGGCCCGCAGCCGCCTTTCGTCGGATCGGCATCGGAGCGGAGCTGTGCGCGGCATGGGCGTTGTGGTGGTAGTCGAGCTTGTCGTTCAGTAGATGGAGCAGCTCGAGAGCGTTCTTCGCGTGTTCGTCTCGGAGCGCCGCCTGTGTCTCGCTGCCCGAGACGACTTGCTTGAGCTTCGCCTCCACGAGGTGCTGCCAAGCAGAACGGGACATGCAAACCAGGTGGTGACTCGGTCGCGATAGTAACGACACGTGCAACGCCAGAGAGAGAGAGAGGCATAGGACCGCACGGACGCATGCTCGAGCCACACGCTGGTGGCGAACTGTACGTACCGCTGTGTGACTGGCGAACTGGATGAGCTTCTGCTCGTCTTTGGCCGAGAAACCGATTCGTGCGCACAGCTTCAGCGACTTGAGACGTCGGAGTTTGACCTCCCGCTCGTCGTCGCCAGGTCGGCTCAGGCTCCTTGCGTCGTGTCTCGCAGTGCGACTGCTGGGAGCAGCGGCACCGGTGCTGCTGGGTGGCGGTGTCGCGTCTTCGTTCCCAGCAGACCCGTTGCTTTCCAGATCGATGCGATTGAGAAGCTGCACGATCGCCAGCGTAAGATGTGTGTGTACAGTATGAGTGTGTGGATGTGGACAGCTGTGTGCTCTCTCACACGCACGCTCGCACTTACTTGGATGACACCAAGGACGCGGTAGTGCAGGATGATCGGTGCGCACAGGATCGAGTCGACATTCATGTCTTTCGGGGCGTCGTAGTCGCGATGGAACGTGCGGTGCTGGGTGCGGAACCATCCAATTGAGAAGCCAATCTCGAGATCCAGCTAAGGAGGAGGAGCTCCAGCGGAGTACTAGTACTACAGTCCAGTAGTGGCATGTGGCATGGAGTGCACCAATAGTCAGTGAAAAGCGTACCGGACGAGGTTCTTGCATCCGAAGACAGCGCTTGTGCAAGAAGCAAGTGCTGATCATGCCCACGACTGGTGAGAAGCCAGGAAGAGTCGATCGACTGCTACCAACACCTTGAGAGGCACTGGCGCTTTTGCTCCAATTGAACACGAACTGCGGCTTGAGCAGGTTCACGCTCTTGTCGTACACAAAGAGCACGCTTCTCTCTGCAGGAACAAGCGTACTCACGTCTTGAACGGCGCGCGCCAGCACATCGCCCACGGTCGCCGCGGAGCTCTCCAGCGCAGTGCCAGTGGTGACGACACTGCTGCCTGGGACATCACTGTCACGGATTGCTGTTGTGTCGCAGGTGCTCTGCATTGCGCTTTCACACGTTGGCTCGTTCTGGACGGCGCGCCACATGCACACGCCAATTTTACTCGATCGTTTGCCTCCTTGGACGGGGTGTAGCCATATTAATTATTAGAGGTCATATACATATTTAAAATTACGTTTTGTGTACTCTGCATGCAGTCATATCAAATTTGAAATACGATCGATGTATGCATACGAAGAGGTAGGTTGCGTCAAGCGATTCAAGCGATGGCTCCACTCACAAGCTTCCTAGCTCGTGATGATGATTGCTGTGCAGCTCCTCCTGGAACGACCGTGGATGTGGTACCGATGTATCAACAGCAGAAACTCCATACGCTCCAAAGCTGTCAGAAGCATAGTCTGCCGCTTCAGCGACTGGGGAAGTGCGACTTGTCTCGGACGCTTCAATCGCGTCCGAAGAAGCCAGCGAGGGGGAGGACGGGCCGAGCTCGGCGCTGTGTCGCTGCCGGCTGTGGTTCTTCACTCGCCGCCGGATGATCTCACACGACACGTTCACGCCATACGCGGTCTGGAGCTCGTCTTGGATCATGCGCGCCGAGCTCTTCTCGCTCTTGCGCACGGCCTCGAGGATGAGACGGTCGACAATGTCGTCTGTCTTGCGTGGGCGGCCACTGCGTGCTGCCGGGAACACAGTGCCTGTGCGATGCGCTTTCTCGCAGATCGCACGGACTGTCGTGTGTGGCATCGACAGCTCCTGGCCGATGCGGCGGTACCCGTGACCCTCGGCATGCATCGCCACGCACTGCTCCCGCACTTCGACACTGTAATCAGTCCGCTTCCGTCGCGTCGAGGCACTGCTTTCGGTCGGATCCATTTCTCCGGCTTCGTCCTCTCGAACGGCTTCATGCACCGCGAGTGCGACTGGAAAGCCGCTGTCGTCGTCTTCCTGGACGGTGGGGGCGTCCATGGCGGTACCAGGCACCAGTACGTGCTCGGATGGCTGGCGATCGTGGAAGTTGAGGATACTGTGAAGCGCACTGAGGGATGCAACTCCACCAACTGCGACAGCGTGGCTGAAGGTCTCTGGAAACGGCATCGAAGTGCTTAAGTGTGGGACAGCGATCGATCGGCCACGAGACGGCGGGAAGACGACGGTCGGTTCCCTCGGTGCTGCAAAGGCCTCCGTCGTCCTCCCTGTCGGGAGCTCGGCACGCTCGGACGTGAGTCGCTGCTTCGTGTTGGCTTTCACGCGGCGCCGCACCGTCTCACACGACACTTGGACGTTGAACTGGGTCAAGAGGTCTTCTTGGATCATCTTGGCAGTACACCGGTGGTTCGCTTTCACGGCCTGGAGAATCACCTGGTCGACAATGTCGCTCGTCTTGCGCGGTCGTCCGCTGCGGGGCGCTGTGCGCACACTCCCAGTCTTCTTCGCCTTGCGCACGATCGCGCGCACGGTGTCGTGTGGGATCCCGAGTTCCCGCGCAATCGTCGCGTACGTGAGCCCGTCTTGCTCGTGTTTACGCACACACGCTTCGCGCACTTTGGTCGAGTACTCGCCGTACTTTCGCCGCTGTTCGGACGGAGGAGGTGCAGCTTCGGCTGCTCTCACGCCTGTGCTGTGTTCGGACGCTGGAGGACGAGCAGCAGCGGCGGAGTGTGCGTCGTCAGTGGTCGCTGGCGCTTTCGCCTCGTCATCACCGCTGGACGTCGCCTCCGTCCGCTCTTCTCGGAGCTGCTTCTTGGCATCTCGAACTCGTCGCCGGATCGTCTCGAACGATGCCTCAACTGGGGTCCGCAAGACGAGCTCTCGGTGGACCTCCCGCGCACTGGCTGTCGGCTGGGAGCGCACGACGTCATAGATCGACTGCTCCAGGGTCTCGGTCGTCACACGCGGTCGCCCAGCACGTTGGACAGGTACCGCCACCCCAGTACGCTTCGCGTTCTTCCGGATGGTCGTCTGCATCGAAGCAGCCGGCATCCGGAGCTCCTCGCTTATCTGCGTGGGTGTTCGTCCATCTGTGACCGCCACACACTGTCGCATGTCAAGCGAGAACGCTTCGTGCGTTCCTTCATCTACGACACTCGCACTGTGCCTCTCTCGACTCGGTGGTACATTCGGTACGCTCGCGACGCTCCCTGGAGCGGCTCTCCCCACCTCACTAGCGTCGTCTACCTCGTCCTCAGCCAGCGTCGGTCCAGTGTCATTGTACTGGTCGTCATCGCTGACGTCGCTCTCGTCCCGGCCCGGGACACTACGGACGATTGTGCGCACAGTCTCTGCGAGCATGTTCAGGTCGCGTGCGATGCGGTAGTGCTTGCCAACGTCAGTCGTCCCTGCCTCGCGTACTGGCCCAGCAGCAGTGGCTCCGTCGTCGCTTGGTCTCCTATTGCTCGCCTGCACTGCACGCCTGTCACCAGCTGCCTCGAACGCGTTCGTAGCTGTCTGTGGTGTTCCTGTTTCAGCACTTGGCGTCTGTAGCCGCAGCTGCTTGACACGTTTGCGGATCGCCTCGTACGAGAGCTGCACACTGTGGGCTTGCGCGAGTTCGTCCTGGATGATGCGCGCGTTCGTCGTCCCGCGGCGTTGCATCGCGTTCTGGATAAGCCGGTCCTTGGCAGCATCAACTACAGGCGGGCGACCACGTTTACGTGACTGCTGCGTGCTGTCGTCAGTCGCTCTGGATGGACACGTTGACAGGTTTGAGTCCATGCTGCCTGGGTGGCCAGGTTTGGGTGGATGCGACACGATGGACTGGAAAGCAATGCACTTACCTGGGAGCAGCTGCATCGACGCCTTCTTCGCCATCGACGCTGGCGCTGTTGCCAGCAGGAGCCGTGAGTGGCACTGTCATGCGGCGCCAATTCAGGTGTGCAGGTGCCAGTTGGCACCGGTTGGCGACTTGTGACCCTGAGTTATGGCGAAAACTTTTGTGGCGAGTACTCTCCGCCATAAAAGCTTGGTACTGGAACTTGGGTTCAAAAAATTGATAAGCTATATTTGGATATTCTAGAAACCAAATTGCAAAATTAAGAAAATGGTGTATCGTAGTGCCTTTCAAATATCATGGTTGCTTCTTCGCACTCGTGAAAATGCTCGGCATCAGCGCGAACTTGGGCAGCGCGGTTGTGAACTCGCACGGCGCCACGGGCGGCCCGGACAGCGCGGGCAGCAGCCTCAGCGCGTCGTGGAAGGAGCACGTGTTGGGCGAGATCTGCGTGGCGCCAGCGGACGTGGGCGACGCCGTCACGAGTCTGCTGCACACGATTCTCTTTGCCCGAGCGCCAGGCCCCGTTCGACCGAGCGAAGCCACGTGCCACGCCTTCCCGAGCGTCACGTACCCGCTCTGCGCTGTCGGCGATGTGAGCCGCAAGGTGGAAATAGCAGCACGCACGTTCGAAGAGAGCGTGTCCGCAGCTGCAGCCATGGGTCCGCCTGCGCCGTACGGCCACGCTGGTGCGAGCAGCTACTTTCAACAGCCACAGTATGGAAATGGCGGTTGGCGCGGCTCTGGGAGCGGCATGGGGATCCCAAGCGGCGGGTCGGCCTCGGGGTGTCTCGTCATTGCGTTCTTTGAGCGCAAAGTGAAGAAAGCGCTCTTTGGCCTCATGTCGAATGAAGAGAAGGTGTTGTTTGAGAAGTGGACGATCCCTATCACGGTCGTCGCGCCCGCGTCCGCTTACGGTGCGTTTTGTTGCGACACGTGCGCCTGTGTGTGAGAGAGACAACTCACTGTACTCCTTCCATACTGGACGATGCAGACAAGGAGTCGCTGGAGGCGGATGCTGAGCGGGCGCTGCAGAACGCGTTGCTTCAAGTGCTCGTGGCTGTCCAGTCGATCGACCACATCCCGAACGCCATGTACGACTTTGAGGTGCGTCTCCCGCATCTGCTGGTTTGGTTGCCTTCAGACGAAGAGTGATGGTCTCCACGCTGGATCTTTCTTTTGTCAGATCACGTCGTTTGGCAGCATGGAGGCGATGCAGAGTGATGGTGCCTACGTGTCTGGACTCCAAAGCGGCGGGGCAGTGCGCGTGTAAAGTAAAACAAGGACCAGTAAAGTGAAACAGGGATCGATTGTTGCGAGTTGATTTCAGTCTTGCCAACACGTTGGTGTCTATGAGCCCGTGAAATGCTTGAGCAGCGATGATGGATGGATTGCACAAGGTCACAACTGCTTTTTCGCAGTCCGTTAGCTTCTCGGTCTGAGGAGTAGAGCGCGGCGAGTCGCGAACTCCCGTCGTTTCGGATTGAGCGCCAAGCTCACCACGGCTCACTCCAGATATGTCGGATAGCGGAGAGGTATGTGTTGATGTGCTTTGTGCTTGTTGGTGGAGAGAGCGATGCGCTTGGAACCCGATCAGTGCTCGATACGCAGGCGGGTGGCGACTCACTTCTCCCCTTTGATTGCCTTCAACGCTCCTGCGTCACTGCGAACTAGCATCCGTATAGCAAAACGGACTTTCTTGTCAAGATCGAGACGCTCACGAGAGCGAACGCCAAGCTCCAGGCCAAGCTGAAAGGCGCCAAGACGATGCTCGTGGCGGTCTCGAGC
>JAASGD010000845.1:0-15789 GCA_023334115.1 Globisporangium megalacanthum | reverse complement strand
TCACGCAGCGCTTTCGAAGCGAAATGGAGCGTTTCTTCAAGTTGCCTCGGGACGCAAAGCTCGCACTGGAGCGCGATGCGCGCAATCCGTTCGGGTACTACGACAACGAGTTCACAAAGAACAAGAAGGACTGGAAGGAAGTCTTTGACGCTTCGCCACGGTACGATCAGCCGGACGGTGAGGAAAAAGCCACCGACAACCTCACCGACGGTGTGCACAACAAGTGGCCGGACGAAGCGCTCCTCCCGACTTTCAAAGCGACGTACACTGAGTTCTATTATAGTGTGGAGCGCATCGCGCACCGTCTCCTGATGCTCGTTGCTGTCACGCTCGGCGAGAAGAGCAACTTCTTCGACCAGTTTTTCTACCAGAACACGTCCACAGGCCGCAAGGACAAGAACACGAACTCGATGCGTCTCAACTACTACCCAGTCGCTCCAGAACCCGAGCAGACTATGGGAGCGCATCACCACACGGACCCCGGCGCACTCACTCTGTTGCTACAGGATGACGGCGTGGAGTCTCTCCAAGTGTTTCACCGCGGCTCGCAGCAGTGGTGTGGTGTTCCGCCGATCAAGGACACGTTCGTGATTCATATCGGCGACATGATCCAGGTCTGGTCGAACGACAAGTACGCAGCGCCGCTGCACCGCGTGCTTGCGAACGGCTCGAAAGTTCGCTACTCGACAGCCTTCTTCCACAACCCGTCGTTCGATGCCGACATCCGCCCAGTGCTTGTGGACGAGCACGACTCGCCCAAGTACAAGGAGCTCAACTGGAAGCAGTACATTTACGAGAAGGTCGCGGGGAACTTTGCGAACCTTTCAGTCGAAGACCCGCACATCAGCCACTACCGGATCGGGAACGCAGCGTGAGAGTGAGAGACGGAGAGTCTAGGAAGACGTGCTTCCACGACAGGTGAGTGCTGACGAATGATGCATGCTTCAATTTCTTTGGACCAAAAAGTACCGGTATTTCCAGTTGCCTAAAAAATCAAGACGATGAAGTTTTGATAGCCATCATTTCCGATTTCTAAGCGTTTGTACGAACGTTATGAGATATCATAACGTTTGCACAAACACTTAGAAATCATTAACATTTTTTGAAACTCTTGAAAGCATAACAGATCATGTTTTTAACCACTTGGCTCGGACAATACTGTAAGTCTCTGTGAGAACAATACCCGAAGTTTACAGCCATCAAGTTAAAACGTGTTGTCCGAGCCGGTGTCATCTCGAACATCAAAGCCTTTTTGGCTGCACAATCTGCTCGCTACAAACATCAAGTCTACTTCTAGTAGTTAGACTAAAATTTAGGGTCCTAGCCGAGTGTCTCTAACACCGCTTCTATGTTAACAACAGAATTTCTAACAGTATTGTAACTAAGTACCTTTGCAGTTACAACACTTTGCATCCGACTCACAAACCCAGAGCATGAGCGAGGTGTTGCTACATGTGCCCGTCGTGGACATCGGCGCGCTCATGGCGGCCACGAGCGACGCCGAGATCCAAGCGGCGCTGCAAGACCCGCATGGACCGTCCCACGACACTGTCTCGGCGCTGCGGTCGGCAGCGACGGAGTGGGGCTTCTTCTACATCACGAACCACGGCGTGAGCGCGTCGGAGCTCGCCGCTTTCCAGAGCGCCATGCGCGCGTTCTTTGCGCTTTCAAAAGACGTTAAGAGCCGCGTGCGTCGCAACGCGACGAACTCGCGCGGGTACTTTGACAACGAGCTCACGAAGAACCAGACGGACTGGAAAGAGGGCTTTGACTTTGCGGGACGCCACGAAGACGGCTCGCGGGGCGCGAGCAGCGCGTCCACGCGTCTCGGCGACGACGAGAACCAGTGGCTGCCAGAGGACGTGCTGCCAGGCTTTAAGGACACGATGGCCGCGTATTTTGGACGCATGGAGCACATTGCACGGCGCTTGCTCATGCTCTTCGCAGTCGCACTGGGCGAGCGCGTGGACTTTTTCGACCAGTTCTTCGTCCGCACGGACGCTCTGGACGCGAACTCGAGCTTCTTGCGTCTCAACTACTACCCGGTAGCACCGAACCCGGACGCGACCATGGGCGTTTACCACCACACGGACGCTGGTGCGCTCACTGTACTGCTCCAAGACGACGACGTCGCGTCGCTGCAGGTGTTTCACCGCGGCTCGCAGCAGTGGCACCTCATTCCGCCTCGAGACAACACGTTCGTCATCAACATTGGCGACATGGTCCAAGTCTGGTCGAACGACCAGTTCATCGCACCGCTGCATCGCGTGCTCGCGAACGGACTGAAAGCGCGGTACTCGGCGCCGTTCTTCTACAACCCGTCGTACAGTGCGAGTGTTGAACCCGTCGTGGGCGACGCGAACGAGAAGCCCAAGTACCGGTCGCTGAGCTGGCGCCGCTTTCGCTCCCAGCGCTTCGCTGGCGACTACGCGGACGTGGGTGAGGAGATCCAGATCAGCCACTTTCGCATCCAGGAGCACTAATACACAAATGTGTGTACAGATGGCTCGGCGGGGCCGATGTCATTCTGGTGGGACCGCTCCGAACGAACTTAATTCGCTGGAAACGAACTCTTCTCAGCGAACTTATTTCGCTGCGTGCTTGTGTTGCTTTCAAATTGAGGCGGAGGAATGAAGGTCTATTGAGAGTCGGAATATCCACATCACCACATGGCGAGCGAGCCATTGGATCCCTCGCGAGCCAATAACAGGCTGTGTACCTCCGTCACCAGAACGCACAGTGCTGAGTGAATATAATGGTGGCATTAACACAGTTTTACTGTATGGTCCTGTGGCAACGTCAAGGGGACGCGATGCAGGTTAGCGCCACTGGGTCAGGGCTTTAGCGCCGTGTTTCTCGACAGTCTCGACGCCGTGGAAGTCGATGACGTCACCAGACGCGTCGATGACGACGAGGCTCGGGATGCCGCCCTTGCGCTCCGTGACACCAACTGCGAACTGCTCTTTCCCAGCACACACGCCGTACTAATTCACGAGCAAGAGAGGATTCCGCATAGACACACCAACGTGTTGTCAGCCGCGTTTTGTACCCACTCGAGCGTCCCAGTAACAAGGCGTCCATACACATACACACACTACTACAGGACGCACCTTGCGCTTGAGTTCGTTGCGAAGATCGCTGTCGAACGGCACAGCCCACCACGGGCCCTGCTTGTCTTTCAAGTGTGCGCGCTGGTCCTCTGCCGACGCGTCTGAGCCCACAAACACGATCTCCAGCTGCTCGGTCTTGGCGTTCACCTGCTCGTAGAAGGCGTTGAGCGCTGGCTGGAAGTCGCGGCAGTCGGGGCACCAGTCGGCCTATTCGCACCAAACCCGCAGCATGCACCCATATGAGAATTGTATGGTCGACTGCGCATGAGTGAGCAGCTCATTAGGGTGATGATTGGTCGCACCGCAAAGTAGAGCGCGAGCACTTTCCCATGCCCCACGTCCTCCCCGTCGCGGACGGAGCCAGCGGCGTTCTCAAGAGCCGCGTGTTTGAGGAACGACGCGCTCATGTGGCGAGTGTGGCGGAGTCGAAGCGCTTGAGCGGAGAAGGCGATGGCGTGTGCTCGCGGCCAGCGAACTCCGAGTTGTGACAACATGTCACCTTCTTGCTTGCTTCAAGATTCCTCCCGCTATTAAATATTACGAAACCAATCATCATATTCTTGATATTTAGTGGACTAGACATAAACAGAAGGAAATAATTGCATTCTATGGAGGACAGAGGCAGGACGATAAACTTCAACCTGAGTCTCCTCAGAGGCGAGGGTATCAATATTTTTGACGCACATGAACGAACCTAGTGTGACCATTGTGAACCATGCGTATCGTCACACATTCGCCTATAGCACACGCATACGTGCTCGTGACAAAGTCCAGCGCCACCTTCAGGGCGCTCATTCGTTGATGCCGCACACGCAAGGAACCAGTTCCTGAAGTGCATCCCGTCCTCGTTTTTTCGATCCGTTCCTCAGACGCGCAGTCTCCAAATAGATCTGATCCCACTCGGGAGAAGTTACCAAAACGCCACAGTCAACGCCGCATCGCCACCACACCTCGACAGCCGCACGCCGGACGCTGGAGACCGGGCGCAAGCGAGCGCCGCTCTTCATGATGCACGAGCGCCCTCCCCGCCGCCTCCAAACCGTCAAGGTGGACCACTACGACGGCCAAGCGATCTACAGCAACAACGAGCTCATCTACGAGCTGGGCGGATACCTCGGTGGCGGCGCTGCTGGCGTGTGCGTTCGAGCGTTTGCACGCATGTCTGTGTGGCTACGTATGTCGCTCACACTGCTTAACTACCATGTCAACAGCGTCTACGAGGCGTTCTGCATGCGCACAAAGCAGGTACGAGCCGTCGCACGCCGTTGCCGTCGGTAGAAAGTCCGCCTTTCTCATGCTCTGTCTACTGCGTAAAACGGTAGCACGTGGCGATCAAGATCCTCAACCCCGTGGGCTACAAACTGCTCCCGAGCACGCTCCTCGCACGCTGCGTCGTGGCCGTGAAAGGCAAGCCGCTGGACCAGGCACCGCGGACGCTCCAGCGCAGTAGTCCCAGCAGCTCCGTCGCCTTGACGAGTCCCATGCGCGTCGAGTGCGTCCTGCTCCGTCCCATACAGCAGTGGTGTTTCCACGCATCCTCACCCCCCCCTCCACTGTGTCTTCCTCTTGTGTGACTGACGCTCCTAGGAACGTGTGGTGGCTCATCCACCCGACGACGAAGCAAGCGATCGCAGCGTTCGAAGACCCGCGGACTGGCGCGATGCGAGAGCTCACGTTGCCCCAGTGCATCGACGTCTGGGGCGCAGCGCTCAGTGCCGACGCGACTGCAACCGCCACATCCAGCGACGACGCGTACCAGGACGTCGAAGTCAAAAACCACGTCCTGCGCATCCCCCGCGTGCCCAAGAAGTTCCTCAAGTTTGCGTTCACGCGCCGGTCGATCCACCGCGAAGTGTCCAACATGTCGGGGCTCGACTTCCACGCGAACGTCTTGCGCTTGGACGCTGCCCTCGAGCTCGTCCAGGACAGTAAGTGCACGACGTTCCTCGTTCTCGAGCTCGCGGCCGGCGGTGAGCTCTTTGACCGCATCAAACTCGACTGCGGCACAGACGAAGCCACCGCTCGACGGTACTTAAGTCAGCTCCTCTCGGGTGTCGCATTCTGCCACGCCTCGGGCGTGTGCCACCGCGACCTCAAGCCGGAGAACCTGTTGCTCGCGGACACGGAGGAGCACTCGACGCTCAAGATTGCCGACTTTGGGCTCTCTGCGATCTTTGCGATCACGGACAGCAGCGAGTCGGGCGAGGCGGCTGGCAGTAGTGGCGCGCTCCCGTGCATTCGCCGCCTCCGGTCGGTCGTGGGGTCGCCGCACTACGTTGCCCCCGAGGTGCTCTTGGACGCAGGACAGGGCTACGACGGAGCTAAGGCGGACGCGTGGTCGATCGGCGTGATTCTATACGCCATGATCGCTGGGAACCTCCCGTTCGGGAAAGACCTGCTCAAGTGTCTCCGGTTCGACAAGTTCCGCAAGTGGTCGTACCAGACCAAGTACAGCGACGACGCGAACGACGACGACGATCCTGCGAGCGACGCGACTGTGTTCCCGACGTGGTTCTTCCCCCCGCGGTTCTCACGTGAAGCCAAGTCGCTCATCGCTCAGCTGCTGTACCCGGACCCCGGCATGCGCTTGGCGGTCGACGAGGCCCAACGCCACCCGTGGGTGCTCGACCAGCGGCTCCCGCGGTCCGCAGCGAGTCCGAATGCGCTTGACGAGCGCCCAGCAGCCAACAGTCCGCAGTCACCGCCATCGACACCGTCGTCGTCGTACAAACACCGCTCGAGTGTCGTTGTGAACGTGCCGCAGAGCACAATCGACCAGGAGCACCGCTGGAGCGGCATCCCGACTGCGCGGTCGGGGCTCACGTCGCCCCACAGCTTCAGTCGTCCGCTCGGCGTGTCGCTCTGTCCGCCGTCGCCACAGAAGAATCCGCGGCTGCTGAGTCTCGCGAGTGGCGGGTACATGCCTTCCGTGGACGAGGAGTCGTCGCTCGCGTCGAGTCCAACGCCACCGACGTCCCCACGCAGCTGCGATCCGATTGTCGCGGAGAAGACGCAGTCGCTAAACGTACGGGAGGCAGAGGACGCCGCTAGTTTGCTTCAGTTTGAGCTTGACGACGAGAGCGAGTGCGACGTCGACACTGTCGTCGAGAGCTGTACTGATGTGTCGGTCGCGTCAGCACAGCGTGCGTCCATGCAGTTCGCGAACGACAACACGCTGTCGTCTGAATTGTCGTCATCAGTCAGCTCCGGTCCGACGTTCAGCAGCAATAGCCGAGAAGCCACGAGTCGGCGCTTCATCTCGCCTCCACTTGCGCTCGAAGCGGCCCACGGACCCATGTTCCACCGGAGTAACGTGCACCGGCGCAACTCGCCACCTGAACTCTACCTCACGCGCTTTGAAAAGAGCGCGCGGCTCGAAGAGCTCCGGCCGTTCAACCTCGAGCTCCTCGATCTGAACTGCGCCACACCGACGGGCGAGTCGACAGGTGCGCTCGCTCTCTCGCCACTCGACGAGCCGCTGCCGCCAACTGCCGAGCACGTCGCCCGGTCGACGCACTTTACGACCGCACTGCCGGCTCAGCTCGTGCTCGCGAAGATTGAGACGATCCTCGCAGCGAACCCGAGCCCCCTCCCGTACCCGTACAAGAACGTGCCCCAGCGAGTGACGGTCGACTGGCCCCACTACCTGCTCGACGTGCGCTACGGCAGCGTGCTCACGTGCACAGTGCAGGTGTTTCTCTACCACCGCGGTGTCTACTTGGTCGAGTTCCGTCGCGGCCAGGTCGGTCGGTTGCGTGGACATGTGTGGTGGTTTTTGGATGCGGCACTCACATCGGTGGTTTCTCGCAGGTGGAAATCTTCCAGTTCAAGCGGTTCTACGAAGACATTCGCGAGAAGATCTCGGCGAGTATGACGGGCAACCACTACGACAAGGAGCTCGCTCGGCCTTCCACCTCGCGCTCGAGCCGGAAGCGCAACAAGTCGGTCTCGACAGACAGCGCCTACTATTAGTGGTCCACCCACCCTTGAATTCGCTTGTCTCTGCCACCACCACGCACAAAAACCACCAATACCGCAAATATCCTCCTCGCAAACTGTCCGTCCACATGCGCCACCACGTTGTCCACCACATGTTCTCTCATTATCTTCACATACTGTACGCGCGTCTCCACCACCGCAGGCGATAGGTCGCTATGTGCGCTTGCTCGTATTCTTGGTGCTCTGGTGCTGCTGCGCCTTGCGTCGGTGCTTGAGGACGCGCAGGTACGGACCCGTGGCCGACGATGACGCAGACGCGGTCGCTGCGGTTACTCCCCCTACCGACAGCTTCAGAGCCCCGTCGGGCGTGAGACTCGACGAGAGTTCGTCGAACGACAGCTTCTTCTTGAGGCGGATGTACGGCAGCGCTGTGCTCGCGAGGTGGAGTCCCCACTGCTTCCTCGCGCTGCTCGAGGTCGCACTCGCATATCCGGACGACAGTGGTTGGGACTGCCGTGGTTGTTGGCGGGGTTGGCGTTGCTTCACGTCTTCGAGGTCGCGACTGGACGTGAGCGTCTGGAAGCGATCGCGCAGGTCGTCCATGAACCCGAGCGCTGGGTTGCGACGAGGCGAATCTCGCTGAGACAACGGATCGCTCGCGTCTCCGGCTGTAGACGTACAGTTCGGTGGCTGTGCAGCCGAGAGCTTGGGCGACAGCGGGTTCAGCAACAGTGGGAGCTTCCACATTGCGCTTCCCGTATGCTGTAGCGTAGCTCCGTTGGTGAATCCTCCCTCCGTGTTGCTTCGCAGCTTTAACAGTGCGTCGACCTCGATTCCCCGCAACTCGTTTGCGACTTGGAGCTCCATCTTGTCGACCTCGAGGTTCCCCACACGGTACTCCATCAGCAGCACCTCGCCGAAGAGTTCATGCTCTCTAAGTGACCCGCTCTCGAGGATCGCTGCACGAAAGTCCTCCATCTGCGTCGTGAGCCGCGCAAGCTCCTGTTCGAGGCTTTGCTTGTGAGCCGTGAGCACCGTCAGTGCTTCTTCACTTATCGTTCTCGAAGATGAGCTCTCCCGTGTGTGCGGTGGTTTTTCGGAACATGAGGTTTCGGGGGCGGTGGTTGAAATATGGCCAGTGGTTTCGTCCTGGTTCTTCTCGAGCGTGACCGAGTCGACCTCGGGTGAGGAGGCGACGAACACCGCTGTACTCTTCGCCTCCACACCGCCGCCTGTGCCATTAAGCGACGCGTTGTTGACGGTTCCGATCTATCAGCCAACGGACAACACCAGCATCACCAGCGTCAGTGGCAAGCCGCTCTAAAGTCTCCACCACTACAGCTCACAACTCTCCACGCCTTCTGTACCTGGAAGTCGATCCGAAGCAGTGTCTCTCGTAGCCGCAGACGCTCTGCAAAGTACCGTGCAATGTGCTGTCGGACCTCCTGGAGTCGCGCTTGGATCGCCTCGGCACGTGGCCCACTCGCTTCAACGTCCTCGTCCTCGTCGTCCTCGCTGTCGTTGTTGTTGCTACTACTCCGGCGAGCCCGCCGCCGCAATGCGCTCGGGCTCGCGCCAGCCATCGCGTGTTGCTCCTGCTGGCGTGCGAGCTGCTTCTTGAGCGCCGCTACTTCGTCACGCAGGCCCGAGATCACACCGACGTACTCTGTGACGTGGTGGTCGACGCTCAGGACGTTGCGCGTGACCGTCGTCTTGATGTTCTTGGCGCGGTTCGCGTACTTGAGCGTGTTGAGCGTCTCCTCAAAGCTCGCGGCTGCGAGACTCACGTTCGCAATCATGACCGTGCGACAGTTCCCGCCGAGCGAGTCCTTGAGCAGCCGCGTGAGCTTGCTATCACGGTACGGCACGAACGTCGCAGCCGACGCCCCCTTCTCGCTCAGCGCATTGATGCAGTTCCCGAGGGCGAGGAGCGAGCGGTTGATGTTCGCGCCTTCGAGTAGCCGCTGGCCCCGGTTCTGCGTCACTGCCGCACGTTCGCTGCCTGCGAGATCGACGAGCGAGAGCTTCCCAAACTTGACGACGCTCGTCACGGCCGGCTCCTCGCCGCCTACTCCGTCGCCAGAGAGCGTCCGGCTGGACGGAGACGGCGCGCTCGTCTTCTCCCGCTGCTCGACGAGTACTTGGAGCACAGCGTGCGAGCGGGATGAGACAGCGTTCGCTGCCGTGGCTTCTTGCGACCGGTTCTTGTTGCCCTTGCGCAGGAGCTTCATGACGGCCAGCGCGTTGCACGCTTCGATCTCAGAGATGCCGGCGATGACTGGGCCTTTCACAGGGTCCTCTCGGAGATCCAGAAACTCGTATGACGACTGTGACGACGACGACGACGGGTGGGCGAGCAGGTCGCGAATGTTCTCGTTGTAGACCTCGAGGAACGAGACTGTGACCTTGTACGTCACAGTCGCGAGCGGGTTCGCGTGCACGCGGGCAATCGTCTGAAACAAGTCCTCGAGCGTGAGCGCCATGATCCCCGGCTGGTCCGGCGTCCCGAGCATCGTGTACGTCTTGCCAGCGCCAGTGCACCCGTACGCAAACACTGTC
Organism: Globisporangium megalacanthum; assembly: GCA_023334115.1. NCBI lineage: Eukaryota > Oomycota > Peronosporomycetes > Pythiales > Pythiaceae > Globisporangium > Globisporangium megalacanthum. The sequence goes on along the minus strand of JAASGD010000845.1, from coordinate 6,181 downwards.
GCATTGAACCCGTTCAAGACGCCATGGATCAGGAACTTGGTCGTCTGACAGTACACTGCCTGCTGGTTCTCCTCGGGCGAGAACACGTAGTCGAACGCGAACCGCTTCTCCCGCGACCGGCGCTGGGGTGCTGATGGCACGGCCGCTTGGCGGAGCTTCCGCACTGGGTGGCTCGTGTGGCGACGCACAGGCGAGGGGAGCCCAACAGGCTCGGCTGCCGTCGCCGCACTCGAGTCCAGTACGACCACGAGCTTGTGGTCAAGAACCTTGACGATCTCGTCGTGCTCGCGCTCATGCCCGAGGCGAGGACGCAGACGCACAGTCACGAGAATGTTCGCCTGCCCTTCCCACATCGCTTGCTTGAACGCATCGGTATCGACGTCGGTCGGATCGCGCAAGCTCTCGTCGCCGGCAGTGTCGCGACAGGAGCTCGTCCTCAACGCCTTTGCTTGACTCAGCTGGGGGAGGAACGGCTTGCGGTGCGTGCGAGGCGAGCGCACGTCTGGCGCCAGCTCGCTTCGACCAGTGGCGGCGTGGGCTGCGTATGCACCTTCGATGCGCGCGTGGCTCGTCATGGGGCGAATCTCAACCCAGAGCTCGTCGGGATGATCGAAGGACACGTCTCCGTCTCCTCCAGTCGACCGTCGCAAGAGGGACATGGACAATCGGCACTGCGAGTGTTGGCGCCAGCGCCCGTCGCTGAAGCTGCACGAGGTTGACGATGGCCAAGGTGGTCACCAGCACTGTCGCTTCTGGGTTGTCAGACCGGAGCGGAGCTGAACAGCAGTGCTAAGGATAGCGTGGCCGAGCGAAGCACATTGAATGACAAGAGTGACCGCAAGTTCCAGTCTGTTGCTGCACAGTGTGTGATGCTGGTTCTCGTGAGCGGCTTCGTCATGTCTGCAGGCAAAGAAGTGGATTGGGACCACTACGAAGCAATGCCAAGGAGCTTCGGCCAACAGGGACAGACAACTCATGCGTTTTCATGCAATTACTGTGTGTATCCCTAACAACGACACATCAGCTCCTCCCTCGTCTATTGTGACGTCGTCCAAGTTCCGCTCTTGCTTGGGAGTGATCGCTAGAGCACTTTCTTCATGACCCAGGGTACTGAACGTGATGGGGAAGAGGGTGTTGCTGAGAGCAGCAGCGCGCTGGCAAGAAAGCCATCCGAGTCGCACATGTTGCTCAAGCCAACGTCTCTCGGAGCAAACACCATCGTACAGTTGCTACCAGCTTAAGTGATCTCGAGCAAAAACCATCGTACAGTTTTCAAGACGTCACTGGGCGAGTGAGCACTTGTCACGCGTGCGCTCGGAGCTGTGAGTGCAATGTCTCGACACTCAACTCCTCCTCGGATGGACAGCTTCTCGTCGTGACTAAAAGCGGATCGTCGAGATCTGACGGGTCCTCCCTGCACGCGTGCGTGCGTTGTGCGTGTGTGGAGCGTGTCGATCGCTTCGTCCACGCGCGCGCAAAGACCCTGGTCCCGGTCCTGTGACAGCATAAAGAGCGCGTTGACGCGAGGGACAAGACGACCAGAGTCCGCATACCGTCGTCCGGGTTAAAACTTTTGCGCTCAACGAAGGGCGGCCGCCCCAACGAATGACGCAACCGAGTGGCTGGCTGGACGACCAACCTGACAGGGCAGTCTGACAACGCGTGGAGGCCGCCGCCTGTTTCTGTTATCAGAGACAGACACAACCACCACAACTGGTCGGCTCAACCACTTGTCACGCACACGACGCCAGCACGCACGAACGAGTCAGCACCGACGTGACCTGACGCACCACCTTTCCTCTGGTTGACTTGACCGCGACTGGAGGTCAACAACCGATCAGAAGTCTTCGCTTGCTCGATGAACACGCGTGCGTGCGTGAGCCAACGCGTAAAAGCGCTACAGCACCAGTCTTTCCAGAGCCGCTTGCTTGCTTGTTGGCGCTGTCTCGACAACCTCGACGACCAGACGGACAAGATGGAGCAAACAACGTCCGCTCCTCGTGATAAACCACTCATCCATCCATCTGGTCGCACGCAAGTCAACGCTGCTTGTCGAGGTCTTCCCCAGAAAGTCGATCGTGGCACGAGCTCGCGGCGTCTCTGAAAGCTACTGGTACTGTACTTGGCTATGGACGTCGTTGTTGCCTCGAGAAGGAACGCGAGTCGAGAGCCTTTTGCTAATCGGGACCGCGTGGCGTCGCTGGCTCGACCGACGTCCTGACTTGTGGACCATCCTTGAATCCAAATCCAAGTTGCCAGTGTGGCATCGACCGAGAGACATCGGTCGCGGCGTCGGTCGCGGCGTCGCGCTAACGCTCGCGTTGATTGTCAAAGGGTAGCACTCGAGTCCTCGGTGGCGTCGTTTGATGCGCATTTTGGTGAGCAGGAAGTCAGTCTGATTGAGGATGGAGCAAGGCGCACAATACTGAACAGCCTTCGCTTTGAAAGGCAACGAGCAACGAGCGAGTGGTGACCACGGGGATGGAGGAACCCCAACTTTACAGCTTCATTAGCGTTCTCTCCAACCCCACGACGCTACTCTCTCTCGATCCCCAACATTCTCTGTCGTTCACTTCACAGTTGGGCGGGAGTGCTTGCAGTGTGAAGGGAGGACACGTGGACGTGACGTGGTTCGCCACGTGTCCAATTCTTGCTGCCCGTGTTTGATTCAATCTGCATTTGGATACAAACTTCAAAAGATTTGCTTGATATAGGGAGGGAGCTCAGCACACAAAAGCACATGACTTGCTTTGGGGAAGCACTCGCCGACCACCAACTGGACTGGCAAGTGCTCGCTGGCATGTGGACGGACGCGTTCCAGTTTCGTTCCGGTGGAAATGACCAGCCGCTGGCTCGCTGCGAGGCTCGTGTCGAGACTTCAATCGAAGTCTTTGCTTGTATGGATTGACAGGTGCTTGACGCACGACAGCGCGCGATGACGACGCAGTTCCGCATGATATCCGTCAGATGCTCAGACAAGCAACCAAAAGTTGTCACCATCTGGCTGTTGTGAACACCAAGGAGCTGAGCTGCTCGCTCTCGCTCTCTCTTTCGGGTTTCGAGGAGGACAGAGGACGCAGGACTCAGCTCTTGCGCTCTCTACACAAAGCGCAAAGCGTGCATGCAGCAGCACGCGTTCATCCGAGACCAGCCAATTCGCGCTGTTTTCCAAACGCGAGAAAGCCGATCGATGCGAAAACCCACACACCTGCATGCCTCCTCTGCTGTGTCTGCGACAGTCAGCCAAGCCCAGGATTTTGCTGGGCCAAGCAGCGCACCCATCCATCCAGCGATCCTCAGCACAATCTCCTCAAGAATCATCACACAAGTGTCGAGTGTCGAGTGTGACGAAAAGACCAGCACGCGTCTTGAGTGAGTGCGGCGGCCCAGCCCGGATGGAACCTGCTCCAGTCACTCCCTCCTCAGCGTAGCCAACCAACCAACCACCGTCTGCCACCACCCGAGTCGAGTCGATCCAAAAGTCAAGTCACAACAAAGGCGTCCCTCAACTCTCGAGTCACGCGTCAGACGGCGCACCGTTTCTTGACCTGAAGAGAGTGGGATGGCCTGGAAAAGCGCCATCAGTCAAGGTCGGTCAGTCCAGACCCGAACTGCCAATCAACTTGTAAATGCAACGAGATGCCGGTGGCGCCTTGGCAATCTGTGGCACGCCCAATGTCTCGTCAAGAGCGGACCGACGTCGTTGCCCTCTGCCTTCGCCACCTTCCCTTGAACGAGAGTGAGCGATTTCCTCAACGTGTTGTTCCCAGCGCCAATCCACTCCACTGCTCAAGTGACACGATGCCCGCCTTGCGTCCTGGCTCTTCCCACCCACACATTTTCTTTCCTCGTGCGCGGAGAAAGGCCAGTCCTCTCGCTCTCTCTTTTCAAGAGCGAGAGAAAACAAAGGCTGACTGACAGACTCACTGACTGACTGACTGACCAGCACACACACGTGGGCAACGGACCAAGCCAAGCAGTCGCGATTTTGCGGAAGAGCAGGAGGGCGAGAGCAAAACCCACACACACACACACACTCCCTTCCCACACTCACACGGACAAGCAAGCGTCCGAGAGGCAGAGACCACCACGCTGCACGCTCGCCCCGACCTCGACCCCCTCCCTTGCAGCTGCTGCCACGACCCGACCATGCGTGGAGTCGAAGCGCGCGTCACGTCCTGCATTGGCGGGAAAGAAGACACGTTCGCCGTGCAGGTCCAGCCGCAGCTCGCGCCGCTCTACTTTGCGTACAAGAGCGTGCGCGACTTTGACGCGCTCTGGAGCGCCATGGAAGCGCTCGCAGCCGACATTAAGCTCCGCCGCACACGCACGCGCGCGTACGAGCCGAGCATGTTTGCCAAGTGGATGGAGAGCTTTGTCGACCACTACGCGTTCCGCGCGACGCTCGAGCAGCTGCGTGCGCAAGAGAAAGACACGATCAGCACACTGAATGTGTTCCTCCAAGTCGTGCTCCGCCGCGTCTCGGGGCTCTACGTCGAAGACACGATCCTCCGCTGCGGCTGCTGTGACGTGGCGCGGAAGCTCGCGCTCCTTGTGCGGAGCTTCCTCGAGTTCACACCCGGCGTTGAGCTCCGAGTCGCGTCGCCGCCGTCGCAGGACCGGTGGCTTGGCAAGCGCCAGCTCGCAGACGTCGCGAGCAGCCGCCCAGAGAGCGACGCGTTCGTGTCGGCGCCAGCGCCGCTCTTTCCAGCCCGCGGGGACCGCTCGCCGAAAGCGCGGAAGCTCAGCAGCGTGGGCGAGTTTTGCATCCCGACGCTGCGGAAAGTCGGCCTGGACGCCCCGAACGCAGGAGTGCCGACAAGACGACGGGTGTTTGCAGAAGTGGACTTTTGAAGCCAGAGAAGAACAGCACGTATTTAACTAGGGAACCAACCAGCCAGCCGCGTCGAGTAAGAGAGCTCAGGACAAGCGAGCACGAGGCCATTTCCAGCCTCCGATATTTAACCCAAAGACTTTGCCACCACATTCTCTCTTCTCTCTCCTGCCTACTGGAACAAGGTCACTCGTGGCCGCTGCTGACCGATGCGCGGCTTTGGAACCACCGCCACTCTTCTCTTCTCTCGCTCTCTCGCTCGCTCTCTTTCGCTGATGGACATGATAATGAGAGCGATCTGAGAACGAGCGCTGCCGCGCCTTCTCATTTTGCTTACAGCCATCGCGCGTACTTGACGGCACCGTGATCGAATCTCTCTCAATTTCAGCAAGCTCAAAGCATGAAATGTGTTCACGCGCCAATACAAAGTGCAAGAACGATGGTGGCGGGGTTGATTGATTGATGAGATTGTCCTCGATCCAACCTCACGTGAAGCTCGGGATGATTTGTCCCTGAGGTTGTGAGAGGGAGGCGATTCGTGGCGTCGCGGGATTCGTGGGTCGCTCGACAACGAGGGCCGGCCGGCTGTGGATCGGCAACGCGTCTTGCGTAGGAGCAAGCGACCAGGTGGGGCGATCGAACGTATCGTGCGTGTGCAGGAGAAGAATGCGCGAGCGCGCGCGAGTCGCAGATCCGAGGAAGCGCAGGCACGAGAATGAGATGCAGGGGGTGTCTATTGATGATCGTGGAAAGACTTCCCGAGACGCCCCTGGCTTTCAAGCACGCATGTCATGGAGAGTTGGAAGTTATGACGACAAGCCGACAGCCGATGGATCGACTGAGCGAGCAAGCGAGGTGGTGGTCACCACCGTAAGACTACCGTGGTCCTACAGACCTCCAACAACAAGAGGGACCTTGACCTGACTGCCTGACCAGCCGGTTTCGATCGTGACGGCGCTCTGACTCGAGTGTCCAAAACAAAGTGTCCACGCCCTGCCCCGTCCATGCTTCCACCACTGGTCCCACTCTGAGTTTCTTGCCAAAAACCACGCATAGCTGAGTCAACCACTCAAGCGCACCATCAAATAGAATCCCGCACTGACTGCAACGAGAACAGCTCTTCGTATGGTTTATGGGTGCGAGCGAGCGCTCACGTGGTTCACTTCGTCTTCATCTTCGTCTCCTCGCCCACAATCGCGCTCCTTCCCACCACCACCGTCACCGTCTCGGTCTTGGCATCGCAGTTGCCGGTCGTCTCGACCACCGCCGTCACAACCCAAGACGCCAACACGCCACTGCTCACCATGGCACCGTCGTCGCCTGCGCTTCTCTCTCTCTCTCTCTTTC
>JAASGD010000844.1:0-15790 GCA_023334115.1 Globisporangium megalacanthum | reverse complement strand
TGTGCCGCCGATCCAGCTGGATATGGAGCGTGCGTGGGTCGTTGCTCGTGAGCGGAGGCGTCGGGTGCGAATAAGAAGTACGCGATCCGAGTGAGCGCATGTGAGTGAGCCGCCTCTTGCTGAAAGCTGCTCAGCTGAACATCGCAATGGGCAGCGGCTCACCAGCGGGAGTCGAGAGCACAGCTACAGAAGAAAAGCAGTTGTGCTGGTGAAGGCGTCGTACTCGGAAGAGTGCGCAGATGTCTGCTTGCTTTCACCACTGTGGCTCTTGAGTTCTTGAGTGGCATCACAGAACGGCACGACCCGAGTGCTCAAATGTGGCTGAAGAGACGGAAGTCTGGCTCAGGTGGGACGCTGAGCGTGGTAGGGGGCGTGGCAGGTGTTCGCCTTGTCAAACTAGGTGAACTTGCATCCAAATCGTCAAGTGGCCTCGACAGATGGGCGGATAACGATCTTTTGCTCAGAGGGATGCGTGCGTGCAGAGAGAACTTCCAATGCACCACCCCGGGAAGCTCAGACGTTTAAAAGCCTCACCACTTCGAACATGCACTGGCACTTGATTCAAGAATGCGTCGGGGCCTCCAGCAGCCCCCATCCTCTCTCTCTCATACTGGGTACTAGAAGGCGTTCTGCCTCTCGTCTTGGCCTCTCGTCTTGGCCTCTCACCCCCGCCACCCGTCACCCAACTGCACTCAACGGCTTGTTCAAAGGTCAGACGCGCGCTGGTCAAAGAAGGCCGCTTGCGCTTCTTCGCGAGCGAGCTCCAGGATGTTCTACTTCCCAATCACAAACACAACAGATGCGCTGGGGTTAGTGCGTCGCCACGCCAGTCCCAGCCGTCTATTACCCGCTCGTACCCGGGCCTCTGGCGCCTTCTTGACCGAGATCCTCGTCGGCTCGCTCTCGTGGCCCGCCACGGTCTCTGGGACAGCCGGGATCCGCACGTCTTCCGCTTCCTTCTTATCCGCCGATTGGTGGGCCGCAGCTTCAGCCAACTCGGCCGCGCGACGAGCTGCACCAGACGTCTCCTTTGCTTGCTTCACTGCGGACGTGAAGCCGCTCTGGCACGCGCGCATGCGGTCCATTGGCGGCGTCCCGCGCAGGAACGTGCACGCGTCGAGACGGAGCGACGCGAGCTTGCCGTCGTTCACCTCGGCCGCGCAGTACCCAGCGCAGCCGGCACTCACACCTGGTTAGACAAGGAGCGGCACATGACAGAGTGTCGTATCAGTCGTCATCCATGGCCAGGACGAGAGGATGAGAGCGAGAGAGACGCACCGAGGTCGTAGCCGTCCTGGCAGAGCGCAAAGAGGTCCGGACGAGGGAGGCGGTCGCGCCACTTGGTGCACTCGTCCACTTGGTGCGTCATGACGTCGGCTTGGCACGCGGCAAGACAGGCGGACTCGCCGACGCTTAGGTCTGTCGCTGCGGTACTGGTGGTCGCAAGCAGCGCGAGGCCGACGCACGCAATCACGTCGATCTTCATTCGGGCAGAGAAGGAGACGGGCGGGCTGGTGTTGCTGGTGTGGGAGTGGCGGTGATCCTTTGCTGCTGGGCTGGGAGCGGAAGAGTGAGCGCTGGGGAAGAGAACAAGGCGAAGGGAGGGCGAGGAGGCGCCAGGACCAGACGCAGAGAGCGAAACGCACACGTCTCTTCCGACCGGCCCTATCTCCTGCTTGAGTGAGTGCTTGCGTCTGGAACAAGACAAGTGAGTGTGTGTGGGAACAGCATCGCTTTGCTGTTCTCATGCCCAGCAGCTCTGGTGGCAGCGCTTTACGCTCGTCAGACGGCGTTGTCTTCTGGAGCCCACAGTCGCTGGACGGGACAATCAGCTCGAGTCGGCTCGTGTACTGCTTTTTCTATTGATCAATGTGAAGTTTCGGGTGCACCCGACTGTGCAGTTGACCTAGAGCTGAGGACAGCGGTAGCTCACCGCGTCCAGCTGGGCTTCGATCGCTAGGAAGACAACGCGGCGCTGCAAGAGACGTAGCTGGAAGGCTTCAGACAGCGGCGTGGACCCGAGACCGACGAGGCACTCGGCTGGGAACCGCCGCGTCGGTCGCGGGAGGCCCGACCCGGTGCTCGGTCGGCGGTGCTGTCGCGGAGTCACGTGCGTCGGATTCGAGTTGTACCAGTTGTTCACACCGCCTTGGCGAATGTCTGTCACGCTCTGCGGGATCGCTTTCAGTAGCGCTTTGCCGTTCACGTAGAGCAACTCGGGTTTGCTCCCAGCGCTGGTCGTGTCGCTTCCTGCCTCCTCCTCTTCCTCCTCTACGGGCAGGAAGTGGGCAAGGCTACCGCAGAGCGTGTCGGGGTGCTTCTTGACGTCCTCGTTCGGCGCTGACGCGATCACACTCACGCCCCACGGCGAGAAGAAGTAACTCTCGTGTGCGAACTCGTACGCGAGCCAGAAGCTCTCCTTGTCTCCCCACGAGAAGTCGAACTCGAACCGCTTCCGTGTGATGAGGAACCAGAGCACGTCGAGTGCTTTCCCAGCCCGCGTCTTGTCGACCACGACCATCGACGAGTCCTGTTCATGACACGAGTGACCAGCGAATGCGAGCGACGCGCGCAAGTGCGCGGACGGCGCTGGACCGGTCAAGTTAAACGCCGAGTACGCGAACGCGTCGATCCACTGCTTGAGGTAGTTCGAGACGCCACCGCCCCGCACGGCAGTGTTGAGGAACATCTTCTTGGAGTTCACGCGGTCAAAGAAGAACGTTGTGCCGGTGCGGACGTACCCTGGTAGAGACCGCACGCGCGTCGGGTCCTGGATAGGGATCACGTCCGCGTCGAGCAGCACGACTTCCCGGACGTCAGTGTGGATGAGCGCGAGTGGCTTGATCCACCAGTTGCGGAACTTGAGCGCGACACTCGTCGTCAGGTTCCCACGTGCGACGTAGTGCGTGCACGCGTCGACGATCTCGACGCGTGTGTCGTGCTTTGTGAGTGCGTCTCGCGCGTCCGCTGAGAGCTCATTTGGGAAGCAGTGGTAGATCTGGATGAGCTCCGTGTTGCCCATGCAGCGCAAGTCGCGGATGAGCGAGAGGCCCATCGAGAGGACGCCATTGTGGAGGCAAATGATGATCCCTTTGTCCCGCGAGACTGTGCTGTCGAACGTGTCGCTTCGCGTGCGGAGACTGGCAGCTGATGGAGCGAGTGACGGACTAACTGATGCGTCAGTAGTGTCGGATGCCGGTACTGTCGTCTTTGCTGGCAGTCGCCGTGTCCGGAGAAGGTCTCGGTTGCGAGTGTCAGCGGAACTGGGTACGCGTGTCGAGCGAGTCCGCCCAACGGCTGCCTGGCGTGTCTTGGCGACCGGCTTCGTCGTCGGAGTAGTGGGACGTCGCAACATCGTCGCTTCAGTGTTGTCTGGAAGGCTTCGCGGCGGCGACTCTGCTTCCGTGGTGACGTCTTGAACCGAGGCTATCGGTGACTCTGCGATACCTTGATTGTCGGTCGCACCGACGGGCTTCTCTACTGTCGTATCCGAGCGTGCTTGGTCGTGATCGACGACGTCGGTGGTCGTGAGCAGGACTGGATTGTCGCCGGCCGTCACCCGCAGCATCTTCCCATCGGTCTCCTTTCGCAGTGACTGGAGCAGCGACGATGCGTACGCGAACTCGACCAAGCAGAAAGCGACGACGCAGACGATCGAGAGCACGACGAGCGCGCGCATCTGCTGCGGCTGGCGTCGCGCCAACGCTTTCACTTGCGAGAGAGGCCCTCTTCTCGCTAACGGAGAGCTGGCTTCTGGTGCACTAGAGGCGCCGATAGGAGTGACTTGAACGATGGAGGCGTCGGGAAGGAGGCGCCGTCCACTTCCCATTCGTGGGGCTTCCTGCCAGTGCTTCTCGTGGTTGGTTGGAGGGTGGAGTGGGGTCTTGCGTGGGAGATGGAAAGTGTTACGGCGTCATCAATGTGATGCGGGTGGTGGTGAAGGTGGAAGCTCGTGGGCAAGATAGGAACGAGAACTGCGGGCTCTCCAGGCAGGATTGGAGCCCAGCACATCACTTTTAATCTCCGCTGCCAACATCGCTTCGGACTAAAACATCGCAGGAAGTCCTGAGGACGAACTTATCTCTGGTACATCGTCACACATGATCGCCCTCGTCATCCGCCTAGCGAGCCAGTCAGCGACGCGATTTGCTGAGAGGATTCGTCCCAATATTGATCACAAGTGGATGCGATCCAAGAGCTCAGGACCAGGTCATCTAAATGTAACCATGTCCCGTGTATCGAGTAAAAATGGAGTAAAAATGTCCCGTGCGACGCGCGCCACTTCAACTTCCAGCTGACGCAGCCTGCGTCATCGCCATGAAGGTCGCGTCGTTTCGAGGCGCTTTCGGTCCAAGGATCAAGTACGCGACTCGTGGCGCCTGCTCCCTTCCCTTGAACTCGAGAATCCCGAGAGTCCTGAACTGCCTCCACGCTCTCTCTTTCTCTCTCTCACACACACAAGGGGCAGCTTCCAAGCGCTGACATGGAGACGAGGCTGGAAAGCGGTGAGCTCCCCACGACCAGCGTGCCGTGGTGGCGCCGGAGCCGCGCGTACCGCACGACTGTCAGCATTGCGTTGCTTGTCTTCAGCTACGCGCTCGTGAGTTTCGCGCTCATCAACCACCGTCTCACAGGAGGGATGGTTGCTGTGCCTGCTTCCGTCTCTGTCGACCACACGAGCGACGTCGTGCGTCTAGCTGTACGGACTGCGCCAGACGAGGTGCCACCAGTGGTGATGGCCCAGCGTGCGCCTCACACCGAGTCGAGAGCGCAAGACGCGGGTGTTGTCACAGCGCCGCACCAGACGAACGAACCTGCTGCCAGCGCGAGCTTGTACGACAAGGGGATCGTCCTGTGCCTCCACAACGGCATCATCGCGATGGGCGTGTCGCTCATCAAGGAGCTCCGGTGTCTCGGCAACAGAGAGCTCGTGCAAGTGTACTACTGCTTCCCGAACGAGCTCTCAGAGACGTCCCGCGAGCTCCTCGCGATGGTGAGCACCGCCGAGAGCCCGATCCAGCTCGTGGACGTGTGCACTGAGATGGTCGAGCGCAAGCGACTGTCAGTCAAGATCGCCAAGACGTTCTCAAGCTACTGGATCAAGCCGCTCGCACTCCACCACACGAACCTCACACACGCGCTCCTCCTCGACGCCGATGTGCTCGCAATGCAGGACCCAGCAGTCATCCGCGAGCTCCCAGGCTACACACGGACTGGTACGACGTTCTTCTACGACCGTGTCGTGAAGAAGAAGCGCAACTTTAACAAGGTCATCCGCCTGGGTCGCGGTGACGACGCGCGACAGTACCGGTACCTCGAAGCCTGGCTGCGCAAGTTCCCGTACGCACGCTTCAACCTCACGGGCCCGCGTCCGTCGTCGCACTTGCGCGCGTCGCTGTCGTTCCAGGGCCAAACGTGCCACGAACAGGACTCGTCCATGCTCGCAGTCGACAAGTCGCGGGCAGGCAAAGCGCTCGACGTGCTCTGGTACATGATCACGGAGAAGCGGTTCCGGTACAAGTTCTCGTGGGGCGACAAAGAGGCGTTCTGGCTCTCGTGGGAGTTTGCCCACGTCAACTACACGTTCTCCCCCTGGGGCGTGAGTGCGCTCGAGTCGTCTGTGAACGAAGACATGAGCAAGCACGACGACACGCTCTGTGGGAACATGGCGCACTACCTCCCACTCAACACGACCGTCCCGGATCTCTTGTACGTGAACGGACGGAGTCTACTGGAAGCGTACCCAGTGGGGAAAGAGAAGGCGCTGCGCCACCAGCAGCACGCGAACCTGCTCAACTTTAGCCCCCGGTTTGTGTCGCCGCGGCGGGAGCGGCAGCGGTGGCAGAAGGTGCCGCACCGCCCGAGCGAGCAGCAAGAGTGCCTCGCGAGCTACGGCGCGGCGAAGCTCCCCGATGTGTTCTTCCAGCGCCTCTTGCGGCGGCGGACGCACATGTTTGCGCTCGAAACAGGGTACTTTGCGCCACTCGACCAGTGCGAGGACCGGATGTTCAACTTTGCATCACCCACGACTGAGGCCTCGTCCAAGACGCTGGGTGACGGCCAAGCATTTGATGGCGGAGAACGGATCAAAGACAGGGAAGAAATCGAGAAGGAAGCGCGTGGGGAGCTCGCCGAGCAGCGCGTCCAAGACGGTGAGGACGCTGGCCTCGAAGGGTGGTAGGATGACGAGGCGTGGCAGTCGGTACGGTACCAGCAGAGCAAGTATCGTACAGTGTATCTGCAACTCACTGTGAATCTGAGTCTGATTCTGTAATGCATTTTTGATAAACACTGATATAGGCTCATTCTTTGTTCAAAATTGAAAACCTCGCTACAAAACAACTCGTCATGCTGCGCGCACGTGTGAGAGGCGTCGTCGCCACTGTGGCGCGCACCGCCGCCAGCTGCGAGCCCCGCGCGTTCACGTCCAGTGCGCCAGTTATCTCGCGCTACACGGACAACCGCGCGCCGACGCAGAAGCAGCGCGAGACGTACTACAGCCGCATCGCCGCCAAGTTGGACAAGACTCGCAACCCCCTCTCGCTCGAGTCCGTGGACCGCATCTTGGCGTACCTGCAGCACCTCGGGCTCACGAAGAACCTCGCGCTCTCGGCCGTCGCCATGCACCCGATGGTGCGTTATGTCGTTCTGTGGCAGCTTGGTCTTTGTAGTCTCAATAAGAGACTCACACGTGGATGCTCTACAGATGAGCAACTACCTGATTCCGACGCTGGACGAGAAGGTTCGTACACTGTAGGAGGAAGCGACTGGCGGTGGTTTTTGAGCTGTCTGGAGCTGTGGTTGCATGAAAGACTGGAGCGTACTGACTTAAGCGACGCCCGTCAGGTGAATTGGCTCAAAGCGAACGGCGTCACCGGTCCGCTGCTCGTGCGGGCGATCGCGCGCCACCCCAACATCCTCGGCATGCGCGAGCAGTCGCTGCTGGCCCTCAAGCAGTGGTACATTGCGCAGGGTGTACCAGTGGAAAAGGTACTATTCATTTTCGCATCGCCACCTGCTGAAATCGCACTTAACCGAAAACGCACTGTCTGTGTGTTGTCTCGTAGCTGCCGTTCCTGATCTCGGTGTTCCCCCACGCACTGTCGATGAGCATCTCGGAGAACCTCGAGCCGAAGCGGCAGTTCCTCGTCGACCAAGGCCTCAGCCCGCAGCAAGTCACGAGTGTTCTCCAGCGATCGCCGCAGTTCATGTCCCTCGCCCTCGAGCGGCTCGAGCTCAAAGTCGCACTGCTCCGACAGCGTGGCCTCTCCCGCGACAACGTCACGCGGCTGCTTTCGAGCACGCCCGAAGTCCTTGGGCTCTCGCCCGAGACGATCGACGCGAAGCTCCACGCGCTCGACGCGCTCTTTGGCAGCCGCACCCTCACGACGCAAGCGTGGGCCACGAACTGGCGCCTCATCATGTGCAAGTCCCAGCAACTCACGCGCGCGTACGCGTTCCTCGCGACTGACGTCGCCATGCCCCACGACCGCATTGTGTGCAACGTCAAGATGCTCATGCGCAACGTCGACCGCATTTTGCGGCCTCGGTACACGTTCTTGCTCGCGACTGGCGCCATGACTGCGGACGAGCTCGCCGACAAGACGACGTGGATGCTCCTTCCGGACGAAGCGATCTGCGCCAAGTTCCCTGGCTACGAGCCACCGAGCCGGAACGTCGTTGACGCTGCTTCGAAGAGCAAGCCAGTGACGCTCGTTTAGCAGAGCGAACCGAGCGGTAGACGACCAGACTGGACCACCAACACGGAGTTTTCAAGATTGTTGTGATTGAAATCGTACTTTGTGATTGAAATCGTACTTTGTCGAATATTCAAGATGCGTCTAGCACCAGATGTGCTAGACGCCACAATCACCTGCGTGAATTAATTACAAAGCGCCGTCCGTCAGCTGGGGGCTGATGTGATACGATGATGGTGCTGCCAGCGCTGGTCACTGCGCTCTCACTTCCTAATCCCAGCTGCAGTAAAGTTGGCGACCTGCCTGCCCACGTGCGTTGCGTCCGCTGATGGCGTCTGCTGCGTCTCCGAGCCCCATTTCCCACTCCCAGCGGGTGACGACCGAGCGCCGACGCACGCTCCAGTGGCTGCTCGCGTGCGTCTGCTGCCTCGCACTCGGCTCCATTGCGACGTTCGCGAGCGTGCAAAACGCACGTGAGCGTTCGTGGCGCGTCACTACCAACAAGCACGTGACCACCCGCCTCGAGCTCCTGCAGACCGAGCCGTCACCCAGTCGGTTCTCCTCCAAAAACCACACGACCCCTGATGACTCACCAAGCGCCAATGCAAGTACCGGTATAACAAGCGACCGGTATGCCCGTGGCGTAATCGTGAGTGTACACAACGGCATCGTATCGATGGCCGTGTCGCTCCTCCGAGAGCTCCGCTGTCTTGGGAACCGAGAGGTCATCCAAGTGTACCACTGCTTCCCAGACGAGCTCTCGCCAGCGTCGCAGGCGCTACTCACACGCAACGACCCGAACGTTGAAATCGTCGACGTGTGCTCCGAGATCCTCAACCGCTCAGGGCTTGGCGACGACATTGATGACGTGTTCCGGGGCGACCGGGCGCTCGCCGAGTCGTTCCGGAGCTACTGGCTCAAGCCGCTCGCGCTCTACCACACGAAGATCCGTGAAGTCGTGTTGCTGGACGCAGACGCGGTGCTCATGCGCGACCCTGCGAGCTTGCGCGCGTTGAGCGGCTACCAGCGGACCGGCACGACGTTTTTCTACGACCGGGTCGTCAAAATACGGCGGTTTTTCAACAATGCAGTTACCGGTACTAACGGTACTACCGGTAATACCACAACCATCCAGCTCCTCCACCACCTCGTCGCGACGTTTGATTACGCGCAGTTTGGACTCGACGGCCCGGCCCCGTCGCTGCAGCTCCGCAACTCGCTCGCGTACGCGCAAGCAACAGCCCACGAGCAGGACTCGTCCATGGTGCTGGTCGACAAAACACGGGCGGGCAAAGCGCTCGCCGTCCTCCGGCACCTCATCACGCGCGTGCGCTTCCAGTTCGCGTTCTCGTGGGGCGACAAAGAAGCGTTCTGGCTCGCGTTTGAGCTCGCGCATCAGCCGTATTTCTTCTCGCCCTACGGCCTCAGTCTCGTTGACTCTGTACCGAATCGCGACCTCGAACAGCACCCGGACACACTCTGTGGCTCCATGGCGCACTTTGTACCGACTAACGCCAATGCGCCGCCTGAGCTACTGTACGTGAATGGGAAAGCGCTGCTCGAGCCGTTTCCGCTCGGACTCGACAAGAGCCTCGCAGCCGAGCGTTCGCGCATGTTTAACGTCAACCCGACGCACGTGACGCCACGGTACGTGCGGCGCCGCCGACCGGACAGCGCTGCGGCTGTGTCGTTCGCGTCGTTCGAGTGCCTCGAGCGCATGGGGGCGACGCCGCTGCCGCGCTCCTTTTACGCGCGGCTGCTGCGGCGCCGCACGCACTATTTCGCTGCCGAGACGCGCTTCCTGCGCGGCCTCGACGCGTGTGAACTGGAGGAGCTTATAGAGGAGGACGGGGAGCTGAGAGACGAGTGATGTGATGATGACGTTTCCCTCTCTTTATATTTAGAAAAAATAGCGGTTTCACCACCAAGAGCAGCAGAGATAGAGAGGGAGCGAAAAAAATGCCGACTCCCTGTGCTCGCTGGCGTTACGCCGGCCGCTTTCCACCACACACTGAAGACCAGTCTGACTGTCGACACGTGCAGCCAGGTCCGACCCTCTCCATTCTCTCCACTCCATTCCCTCTCTCGCTTGACTTGATTGGTGTATGCAGGCAGCTGAGCTATTCGCACGCGACCGCCGGACGGCAGTTGTTCTGCCACAGTCGACGGCGCGCGTAGCTAGAAGAGCCCTTCGACGCAGCCCACGGGCCCGTGAACGAGTCCGCGTACGACCAGCCGTGCTCGTCGCCCTTCCGCGTCGAGTACGCCCAACCCTGGCCTTCCAAGTCGTCTGGGACCTCGGGCGCCACGTCTTCAAACGTGTTCGACGACACTTTCTGGTCAAATGTCGACCAGTGTTTACGCTCGTGGTTGTTGGCCGGGACCCAGCTCCCGCCGGCCCAGAGCTCGTTCTCCCAAATGTGCAGCGTCTTTTGCCCGTCGTCTTCGACCTTGAGACACACTTCAATCTCGATGGACGGGTCACAGTGCTGGCCGTCAAACTCGTCGGGGACACTGAGTGGGAACGTCTCGACCACGGGGTTGTTCGCGTGCTTTGCAAAGCGTGCGATCGGCAGCGAGAGCGTGCCAATGAGGTCGTCTTGGTTCATCGTGTCGTGGTCAACGACGCGGACCACGAGCTTCTGGGTCTCGATATCGTACACGTCAAACTCAAACCGCTCGGCCGGGCGCCAGACCGGGTTCAGGCTGTTCTTGAAGCCCGTGCTGCGCACGCGCTCGTCGCCGACCTGCAGCGTGACGTACGGGTCGCTCGACCGCCCGTGGAAGCCCGAGTCTGCGGCCGGGAGGTCCGTGGCTTTGATGAGCGTCACGTGGAGTTCCGGCATTCTCTCCTCTCGTCGTGGGGGCTGCGACTGTTGTTGTTGGGAGGAGGATCGCGCCTATTGAGGTGTGTGTATGCGCTGCTCTTCTCGCGGGTGCGTCTGTGTCTCGTACGTGAGTCCGAGCGTGTACGCGTGGGCGAGCCGGGGGTTGGTGACGGTGGCGCGAGCGCGAGTTCGAGAGTGTGAGGCGAGAACTCAGGACGTGGGTGGATCCGATTCCCTTGGTTTCTTCAATAACCATCGTGGCTCGAGAAGGATGTGTGAGGTTCTGGATGTGGACCACAAAAAACCTCGGTTAAAATTGGGAAACGCGTGGGTGCGTTTTGCCACTTTCACTTTGAAAACCTCTCCAAAGAGAGGAGTGGCGGCACCACCACCAGTGGTGCTGATGTCTGTGCACAGCAATTGGGCTGGGTCGCACAGCGAGAGATATCTCCCGATATCTCCGACCACTCGATACAACCACGTGGATTGTGCTGAGGTTCACTGCAAAAGATTACCCCTACATAGTGGTGTTTGACGCCGCCGCCATTTGCGACCCTGGAGGAGACAGCGGTGCCACTCCACTCCTTGCACCACAAACAACCCGAAATACGAAATCTGCTTGGTGACGGGTGCGTTGACTGCCAAGATCGGCCGTCACCGCTCGGTGCGTGTTTACAGTGCGTGTAGTTGGTGTGCTCGCAGACGCGACCATCGGCTGTTGTCGCAACAGTTCAAGCAAGCGCGATCATTTTTGCTTTCGCGCTCGTCGTCGAGAACACAGGTTTCGCAGATCCCGCAAACAGATCGTGGTGGTGCACGCGGCGGGGTCGAGTGGCAGAAGTGACCTGGGACACACACTGGCATCCATTTGGCCGTGTGGACGTGTTTGCTGCCGCCCCACTCAACTCCACCGAGGTCCGAGGTCGGTTGGTGACTGGCAGGCTGATATTGACTTGCTCACTCCCGCGGTTCTGAAGAACTGAAGGAGCGAGGGACGAGGTGAGCAGCAGCAAAGAGCCTGCACGAGGAGCTGGACGTGGCTGAACTTGGTGGCGGCTCGTGTAGGCTATCATGGGTTCCTGGCATCTGGAGCAGCAGTTCTGTAGTTGAGGGTGGCGACGACACCACCGCATCAAGGCGTTTGCTGTGTTCACAGCACTTCAACCAAACAGACACAGCCTGTGTTCTTTTCACGAATTTGATGTCAAGAAAACAGAATTTGCTTGAAGAAAATCAGAAAAATACCAGTCGGTTGCTCCCTCTTTTATGTCACGCTCCCATTGTCTAACAACCTTACGGCCATTCTTTTTTCATATATTTGGGCAGAGCATCATCCAATGAAACGATTTTGGTTTCGTGGAACGAAACCAGATAAATGCATTGTCCCATTCATCCATTTATACGTCCATTTATTCATTCATCCGTCCATCCATCCGTCCATTTATTCATTCATCTGAAGACGCACTCATTCAAGCAACGGAAGAGCTGACCGGATATTATGCATAAAAGAGGCAGAGAAGATTGTGAAGTTTTCATGAGAGGAAATATTCCTGAAAAGTTTGCAACCACATCCCGCCACTCATTGTGCTTTGCAAACTTCCTCTCATTTGAAAATTCGCCGGGTCCCAGACAGACGCCTCGCCGCACGCTACCACCCGGACGCACGCCATGACAACAGAAAGCGCTGACAGCGACTTTGAGCCCTCGGACACGGGCGAATGGGGCAGCGACGACGTTGAGAGCGTACAGCCGAACAAGAGACGTTGGACCAGTCGCGACCTGAAAAATCGTGGTGCGTGGGTGACGTTTTGCGAATGTGTGTGCTCGGGTACGCGGTGTCCATGTCCATTCGGTGATGCATCTTTGCCGGCGTGAGAAGACCAACGGTGCTACTCGTTCTGCAGGATCTGCACGTCGTGGGAAGAAAGCAAGGACTCAAGACTCCACAGGTTCGAACACGTGTGCGCCAACATTGCACACATGCTGGATTACATCCTGACATGACCGGTTGTCTTGTGCTTGTATGCTTGCAGACACCAGTGTGAGCAACAGAGAGCAGACGCCAAGTGAGAATGACGGCGGCCAAGGGAGCAGTAACGTCCCGCGTGGTAAGCGCTACCCGTGCCTGTCGAGGCAAATGTGTTTTGATTCTGTGAATATGTGGCACGCAAGACATGTACTTACGTTGGGTCTGTGGAATGGCGTTGTGCGCTCGCAGGTATCCTGCCGCGAAGGAAGGAGCGCTCGTCTACGTACTGGCTGATGTCCAGTTCAGATTCAGATCGCACTAAAACGCCTGACGACCGCATCCCACGGCGGCGGTCAAGTTCAACATTGCACGATCGAGTTGCCATCGTCAGATCAACAAAGCCCGAGGAGAACACCCTGCCGCCGTTTCCAGAACGGGAGTACTCGTCGTGGGACGAGGTATCCAGTGAAGTGACGAAGTACGAAGAGATGCACCATGTGCTTTTTCGGATCCGGTCGTCACGCCTCACGACGACGCATAATAGGTATCCGTGCAAGCTCAAGTTTATGTGTGTCGATTGTGTGAAAATGAGAATAACGTTGCCTGTGTTGCTTTACTGTTCATCTTATGTTGGTACTCGTTGCAGCAAGCTGAACGCACCCCCTGTGCCAACGAACTTTAAACACGCGTTCATCCACTTCTTCTGCACCCACGGGTGCTACCAGAAGTCGCGTGGCAAAGGTGAGCGTCATCACGCGTCTTAATACCGCGGATGTGCGGCTCGCTTCAGCGGGATTGTGAAATATGTTAGCGGGAGTCAAGAAGATCCAGTGTGGAAAGTCGTGATCGTCCGGCAGGTGCGCATCTGTGGGCGTGTACATGTCGTATGCCTCACATGTCACTGACGTATCGCGCTGTTGGTGGAATCACAGACGCGCACGCACAACCATCAAACATCATGGGCTCTATCGAACTCCTACGTGAGATCGGAATCTTTGGCTGCGGTCGCGCCGGTCATGAACGATATGGCCCGCATGGTCGACTCGCGTGTGTTAACGAAGGTTATTGCGACGTATATATCGGACGAACTTGGTGAGTGACAGAACGGAACGGGTTGCTGTTGCTCTAGCTGTGGTGAATGAGTGCTGACTCACATCATGCTTGATGTGGTAGATGTAAATGTGTCAACACAGCAAGTTCGGAACCTGCTCCGCCGGATGAACGGGGAAAACAGCCCTGAGGCAAAGCTCAAGACAGTGCTCCAACAGTTCATTCAAGTTGACGGCAATGACGCATTTCTCATACAAGACCACACCAACACCACTATCGGCATCGTGATGCAGTCTGCGGCGCAGAAGGCGTGCTTTGCAGAGTGGGGAGACTCTCTCGTTGTGGATTGGACAAATGCAACCAACAACCTCGGTTTCCACTTAGGTGCGACTACTATTGCAACGGAATGGGTACAAAAGCAACAGAGCTTCTAACTTGGGCCTCGGCACCGCTGCTGATCGACTTCTGTGCGCTTACAGGCAGTTTGGTTGCCACCTGCCCAACAGGGCGTGGGGTCGATGTGCTCGACTTTCTCGCAGCCAACCAGAGGATGGACACCACACTCACGATCATGGAACATCGGCGTCACCGTGAAGGACACCATCACCTGGGCTTTGCAAACACCGGACATCGCGAGCGTAAAGGCTGTCGTTGATGCCTACCCGGTCGCACGGACGGAGAACTTCTTGCGGCCACGCTCAGTGCGCACGAAACGCGAAAAGATCGTCGCTGCCGAGTATGAGTACAGCTTCGTTCTCCTGGAGGCGCTGGTGGTCAAGCTCGAGTCTGCAGTAGCGGATGAGAACAAGAAACAAGAGCGGGCAGACCGACTGCTTAGACGGCGAGCTGAGAAGACGAACGACAGCATCACAGTCGACAACGAACAAGGCAAGTCGGACAAGAGTACGGACAACCGGGAAGCAGAGGAAACCATGCTCAGCTTGTCAGCCGACTTGGCTTGGTTCTCAAGGTGGGTGACAGAGCTGCGTTTGCTGTTCGGGTGGTACTGTTGCACTTGAACTGTTGCACTACTGTTGCTTTACTGACATTGACTTTGACGTCAACTCGACAGCTCATTCGTGTTCAGCCTGACCAACTACTTTGTCGTGAAGCGGGACTGCTCCGCGTGGAAGAGAGACTGCGAGTGGCTTCGCTCGTGGACTTCGCCGGCCGGGAAACTTCATCGCCATGTTGGCTCAATCGAGCTTGTCGCCGCCGAAACGACTTGCGAGTTTGCCTCGCCAGCGACCCTGCGGAAGAAGAACGAGCAAATGGCCGAGGAGGCCCTCGCCAAGTACTTGTCTGCAACTCTAACCACTCGGTTCAAGCTTTTATCTGGTGCCGAGCCGTTCACACTCCGCGAGGTGGTCGGCAATGTCGCTGATGACGCGATGCTGAACGATGTGGTGATAAACGTCTGTTGCCGCTTCATATGCGACGGCCACGAGCGCACCGTCATGCTGTCTTCGCACGCTTTCTCCGGTCGTGTGCCCAGCAGCCCGAGACAGTCGTCGTACTCAGGAGCCAAGAAAGTCAACGACAAGGGTGAAGAATCAGATGTCGTCGTGATCTCGGATACCGAGTACCTCGTGGTCCCAGTCCACCTTCTCGGGATCCACTGGGAAGTGCTTGTCGTGCAGCTCAACTACCCAACTGCAGTCACATGCAATTTTTACGAGTCTTTGAGCCAGCCTCAATACAAGAGCGAGATGCAGGAGATCCGGACGACGAAGGTTCTCCCGTATCTACGCAAGTGGCACGAGGACTGTGGCATATCGACGCCATTCCCCGCGGTTCATAAGAACTGGATCACAAGACCGGTGCAGACCGACGGTACATCATGCGGGCTCCACACGATCGCGCACGTCTACTCCTGGCTGACCGATGTCACCGATCGGCGAGCGAGCATCCTCGTCATCGCCGAAGAGGTGCGCGTGTCGCGTCTACGGGTTCTTTGGATGCTATTTTGCGCTACAGTTGAGAACCCTTGTAAGGACGCGGACGGCTTGGAGAGGAAGCGATAGAGTGCCGACGGAAGGTGGAGGAAGAGAGGCTTGTGTGGTTGGTGGTGAATTGAAGAGTGAGTTAGTTGGCGGCTCGTGCGCTGGCAGCGGCGGCGCCTTGCCAAGGCGGCTCGCTCTTGGAGCCTGTGTCCTACTTGATTCCTACTTGATTCTCTGTTCTCTGATTCCAGCTGTTCCTACTTGTTTATGGGTGTTTCTGTTTTTCTCATCCTTGAAGATTCG
>JAASGD010000843.1:0-15799 GCA_023334115.1 Globisporangium megalacanthum | reverse complement strand
TCGCGCCTTGAAGCGCGTGATGTTACCCGCCTCGTCGCGCTTGACGGCAAAGACCCACTTTCGTCCAATCACCTTCGCTCCGCGAGGTCGCGTGACAAGGTCCCACGTGTGGTTGCGCACGTGTGATCGGATCTCGCTTCGAATCGCCTCCTTCCACTTGACCGCATCTGGCGATGCGATCGCCTCGACATACGTGCGCGGGACCTCTTCGGCGGCGAGAGTGATCTCGTAGCCTTCCGAGAGGCGCAGGCGCTTCGGGTCTGGTTCTTGAACGTCACCACCACTTCTCGCGTTGCTCGCTGGTCCTTGCTCGCTTCCCCACACAACGAGTTGGTCATCGAGCTCTCTTGGGACAGTTGCTCCATCCGAGTTCTGCAAAAGCATCGTATCTTGTCCACTGCGCGAGTGGTCGAGAGCCCGGAGCGGGACTACTGGACGCTGAAAGACCATTTGACTAAGCTCGCGATCTCCCCCTTCACGCGGCGGGCCCCGCCCAACATGATCACCAACGCTGTGCACTCCGCGCTCGTCTACACCTCTTCCAGTCGGCTGCACGTGGTCTTCAGTTCTCGAGTCCTCCATTACCGTATCTCCGTCAACGCTGACAGCGGGTCCGTCGATTTCCATCGCTTCGACATGCTCGTCGTACGAGCTGGACGCCTGGGCGATTGGCTCGTACTCATCGTCTGCCCACATCGTGATGATGATCGGTGGGACGTGCTCGCGCGAGTCGATGTACGAAGGCGGCGGTCCTTCGTCCAGCGCCACTGTTCTGGTTACTACGAGTCGCTCATCTTCTTCATCCCAGACACGATACGCTTTCGCGCCTTCTGCGTACCCGAGTAACACACAGCGACGAGACTTACTGTCCCATTTCGATCTCTTCGAGCAGTCGATATGGTCAAAGCCCCGCGAACCGAAGACTCGCATGTGTCCGACCGCCGGCCGCGACCCGATGAAAAGCTCGTGTGGCGTCACATGACCTCTTGCCGTGTTCGGAAGGCGGTTGACAGTGTACGCTGCCGTCTTGATCGCTTCGGCCCACCAGGTCCTGTCCACCCGCTGGTAGTACAACATCGAGCGAGCCATTTCGACGAGGGAGCTGTTCATCCGTTTGGCCAGCCCGTTCTGCTGCAGCGAGTACGGCGCGCTCCTCTGGTGCACGATCCCATTACTCGCGCAGTACTTGCTGAATGCACGGTTGACGAACTCGGACCCGTTGTCTGAACGGATGCAGCGCAGCGTCGCTCCTGTCTGCACCTCCGCGTGCGTCTTGAACTCCTTGAATCGCTCGAACACCTCGCTCTTCGACTTCAGCACGTAAACTTGCACAAAACGAGACCAGTCGTCCACGAAGACTAGCACATAGCGTGCTCCCCTTTCGACACGGGCTCCATGGGCCCCATGACGTCCGAGTGGACGATCTCCAGCACGGAACGGGTCTTCACAGAGCTGCCAGACGAGCGAGCAAATTGCGCGACGGTCATCTTGCCTCTCGCGCAACCTTCACACACGCCAGGGTCCATCGGTTTTTCCATGGACGGGGCTCCTTCCGCTGCATGCTGAAGTTGTGAAACCCGCTCGCTTCCAACATGGCCGAGCCGCGCGCGCCGCAATCTCGCATCCGTAGCCGTTGCCGCCTAAGCTGCGACATCGCTGACAACATTCAGCGGCTCGAACACAACACGATAGAGCTTGCTCGCTCTCTCTCCTCGGATGATCACTTCGCCGTTCCTCTTGATCACGCAGGAGTCCTGCTGGAACTCCACCTCGGCACCTTTGACGGTTAGCGCTGGGACCGAAAGCAGCTTGCGGTCCAGCTCCGGGATATACAGCACCCCAGTGACAGCCACGTTCCATCCGCCACCAACTGCGAACCGGATATCGCCAACTCCCCGAACCTCGAGCCGAGCGCCATTCGCCACGAACACGTCCAGGCGACCCTGGATTGCCTTCAAGATCATGAAATCTTCTCTCGCGTAAGTCATGAGGGAGCTGGCTCCACTGTCCAAGAGCCACGTTCGCTCGTCATCCGCTTTCGACGACACCGAGAAGACGAACTGATCGCCTCCGGTGCGGTCCTTCTTGCGCCGACACTGGTCACGCTTGTGGCCGCGCTGACCGCACTCAAAACAATTTCCGGCAAAGTCACCACCTCCACTCGTGCGCTGTCCACGCGCTTCCGAGCTGTCGTCTGCGTTCGCCGCTTGCTTCTCCTTGCCGTACCCGCTGCTGCGCGCGCCACCGCACTGGCCTCGACGACCAACGAAGCCAACCTTGAAGGCTCCTTCTTGGCGCTCTCGCTTCTGAATGCTCTTGTTCTCGCGTCGCAACATTTCCTTCGCCTCGTAGAGGTTTACGGTTCCTCGAGCCTCGATGATTCGCACCATCGGGTCGTAGTCGCTCGTGAGACTGCCCAGGAGGATCACGACTTTCTCGTCTTCCGCCATCGCGTCACCGACAGCGGCAAGGCGCATGCACAAGTCATCAAAGCGCATGAGGTGCGCCATGAGATCGTCGCCCGTCCTCATCTCGAACTCGTGCAACTCCTTTCGCAGCTGGACGCGGTTATGGAGCGTCCTCTTCGGGAAGAAGTCCCGCAGCAGCACCCACGCTTTGAGTGCACTCGATGCGTCGCGCACCATCGACTGGTACGTCAACGACAGCATCTTCGCGATCAACGCCAGCGCCTTCAAATCGGCGACTTTCCACTCTGCCGTCGCCTGCCCCATCGCGCCATCTGGCTTGATCTCGATATGCTGCAGCAGCCCCTTGCCAGCTAACGCCATTCTGGCGTTGAACTCCCACAAGAAGTAGTTGTCGTCCTGGAGAATCTCGTGCGAGGCGGTCGTCGTACTTGGGCTCTTAACCTGAACTTATTCAGTGCGATGGAAGTTAGAAAGTGAGCTTGTTCTGTGTGCTACTCAATGGTGGCTTGGGCTTCTCCGATCGCTCGTGTCTCTACACCACTCATTCCTCGTACTGCTGGGCAACCCGTGTCTCGTATTCCTACGCATTCTAGAATTCCGATCGCCCCAAAGTTCTGGAATATCTCGTCGAACGGCAAGGTGACGGAACAGAAACGAGCCTGATCAGCTCGACAGGTTGTCGCTTAGATGCCGACCTGAGCCCCCAGGTACCGCATCGTATCGCCGTGGACGAGCTGTGGAATTTCGAGGGCCGCTCGTTGATCAGCCGCGGTGTTCAAACTGATGAAGCAGCTCTTTCTGGCTGGACTCGTAGGCCTGAGAGTCTCTGTACAGGTCCAGCAGTCGCATTAGGTGCTTCAACTCCTTCCCAGCGCCGATGAAGACCGCGGAATCGTCGACAAAGGTTGAAATCTTATACGTGGTGTCCGGAGTCCGTATGCGTACGCCACTGATCCGTGGGTGCTGTTGGACCGCGAGCGGCAGCGCCTCTGCCTCGATGATGAATAGGAGCGGTGCTAGAGGACAGCCTTGTCTGATGCCTGAGCATACCGGCCACCGCTTCGACACCTCGCCATTGGCCGCAAAGCGCACAGTTGTGCTTGCGTGCGTATGCTCGATGATCCGAGCGAACTGCTCGCTGACGCCGAACTGCCGGAGCGTCAGGAAGAGGAAGTTGCGGTCCGGAGCGCCGTACGCCTTCCGGAAATCGAGGAGTACTACCGCTGGTGAGTTGTCGTGAGCGAGTCCCTCCCATCGATCCGCCGTCCCTAGGATTGCTTGCATCAGGATCACTGACCTTTCGATCTGTCGCCCGCGGACGAAGCCTTGTTAGGTGGAGCCGATGAGCTTGCCAAGTTGTCTATGTAGCCGTTGTGCCAGGATCGCCGCGAAGATCTTGTAGCTGGTCGGAATCATGGTGATTGGGCGGTAGTCGAACAGGTCCAATGCGTCACCCTTCTTCGGTAGTGATATCACCAGACCTTCGTTGAACTCATCCGGGAACTGTCCACCGGCGACTATCGCGCTGAACGTGTCAGCTAGCGGCTGCACCAGCGCTTCCCCGACATCTTTAAACAGGTCGTTGTTTAGGCCGTCGAGCGTGCCGGCCTTCAGTCCGTGGAGCCTTCCGTTAGCCTCGGCTTCTTCCGCCGGCTGTAACGGTTCCAACAGATCTGCGGTTGCTTCTCTCATCATTAGTCGGTCACTGGGGATGGTGACGATCGCTCGGAATACTTTCTCTGGGTCGCGCGGTGCCGATGCGTGGGAGACTACGAAGATCGTTTACCAGGACCTCGCTATGTCGTCCGCCAGGGTCTCCGTCGCTGCATTCACTCCAGTAAGCGTGCTGATCCGCTGATCTCGTGTTCAGTTGCTGACCCCTCGATGAGTTAGCGAACTGCGTGGGGGTTCGCGTGTTGCAGCTTGCCGAAGTTGAAACTGGCTGCATCGTCCCGTCCGAGTTCACCTTGGCGAACCCAGTCTGCACGTGTTGCCAACCGCGACTTGAGAAGACCTTGCTCACGCTGGATCACCTGCCGCCGCGCTTGTCTTAGTTCTGTGGTTGTTTGGCTTCGTACTGCCTCAGTGAGCAGCGTCTAGATCTGGCTCCAGCTGGTGGGGCCCGTATGTCATTTGAGAGCCACCGCTCAGTCCACTCTCTATACAAATCTCTCTCTCACATCCTCTGGTCGGCTTGACTCGATCGGATACCTAAACTGCTTCTGCATTGTTGTTCGATTGTGCTTCTCCGCTGGCTTGAGCTCGAGCAGAACCTGTTGGTGATCCGACTACCATACCGGCGCCGTCACCACCACTTCTTGTACTTGCGCGCAGAGTCCTTCCGATACGTAGTACCGATCGATCCGACTGGCATGACCGCCCTCCAGAACGTGAAATGCTCAGTCGGCTCGAGGGTGTCGTTGTATCCCAGCCACGCGTGATGTCGCTCGCGTCCATATATCCGCGTGCTTCCACTACCGCGCTGAGCTCGTTGCTCTCGGAGATGCGTGGTTTGGCTCTCCCGTAGTTGTGCCTGTCCTTGTGGGTGTCTAGCACACAGTTGAAGTCGCCGCCGATCACCCAGTCGTCCGGGATGCCTTTCACGAACTTTCAGCGATTCAAAGTACTCGCGTTGCTCCGGCCGCTGGTTCGGCGCGTAGACATTCACCCAAGTGATGCCGAACGCTGTGATTGCGGCGGCCCGTTGCTCCAGTCGCTCCGCCGGACTTGCTGCACTGTCGCAACTCGCCTCGGGTTGAGCAGGAAGCCGACACCACCTGTCCTCCTCTGTGTGGCGGATCAGAGCCGTTCCGGATGCGAGCGCCTTGTTTCCCCACAAGCGCACCCACGCGTCCGTGAGCTATTTTGCTTCGTCCACGACCTTGACTCCGGTCTCCTTTAGCAAGATTAGATCCCAATCGTCTATCACCACCTCTCCCCCTAACGCCACCAGCCACTTCGTCCGTCTGCCATTTCGAAATCCGCCGAGTTTTTGCGTGACTGCACGCACCCATCCTTGCTCTCTCCGCCTCGTCAATGTCTTCGTCCCGCCTCGGAATGCAGTCTTTAGCGCTTGCATCGCCATGAACAGGTCCTAGTCGTCATGCGGTTCGCACGGGCTCCTGGGACCTGTGACGGTAGCCTGGCTACCCTTGGTACTGGTCGTCGGAGACGTCTTCCGCCTCCTGCGCCTGGGCCATTGCAGAGAATCCCGCCAGCGCCGTCCACTCCCCGTCCGTTTCACCTGCTTTGTACGCCTTGCTGAGTTCTTGGTTCTCTTTTATGGCCCACAGGAGAGTCGTCACCTGGTTGTGAATGTTGCTGCTTGGTTGGTCCGGTGTCGGACCGAGTGCTCGCAGCTCCTCTTGGTATAGGTACGCCGTATTGGTGTGTCTGCTGGCCTTTCGGTATTCGACGGTGCACAGAGCGTGCAGATTGGGCTGCGTCCAGCTGACGTAGCCTTCAGCGCTTTCCAGTCCTCCTGCCCGTTCAAAATGGACGCCTTTAGCTGCGGCGTTGTGCTGTTTGCGATTCGCTCCAGCCACGACCTCTCTCGTTACCGCTTTCGCCCAGACCTCGCCTCCAGCCTTGAGAGCTAGGAACTCAACTGAGGTCTCGTTCTCCCAGGTTTCTCGTTCCGCGTCCCATGCCTCCTCCAGCGCCTGCTCTGCTCTTCTCCTGCCGACTGCGTTCTCTTGGCTTCGGCCAGAGGCTTTGCTTGCTTGAAACTTACAGCCGAATTGAGAATGTTGACAGTTGTACCACCTCGCCGTTCTTCGCCTACCTGAGTGCTGCATGCGGCGGCAGCCGCCAATCTGCCACTTGCGTCGAAGAGCTCAACCTGGCCCAAGCCCGCCACCGCGCTGACGCCGAGAGCGAACGTCAGGCTCAGCTGCGCCAGACCAGCCTGCCCAGTTTCTTCTCTACGGTGACCAACGACAAGCGAGCTCGGCTGGTTGAACACGCCCACCGAGAAGAGCGACGACGCGCGACAGCTACGGCAAAGGCTGGCAAACCGGCGAGAGAGACGCGACGACCGCGGCGACCGGCTCGGACGGCTGAAGTGATGATCGGGCTGGCGTCGCAGAACGTGCGCGGGGTGCGAAAGAAGGAGGACCACGTGCGCATGTGGTTCGCACACTTTCGTCAACTCGAGGAGGGCAGGCAGCACGCGGTCACGTTTCTTAAAGAGACGCACGCGGACGAGCGCGACATCGAGAAGCTGACGGCGACGCACACCAGAGGGTGGGGGTACGAGACAGAGCAACTCCTTCATGGCGGGTCACTGTGGACGTCATGCACCAGCAGGAGAGGCGGAGTGGCGATGCTGCGCAACCCCCACGCTGCCGTGGTCACCGAGCTTGTGCCTTTCTGTCGCGACAGCTGGACGGAGCACTGGATGGCTGCGACGACAACGCTACAATGTGAAGCCATCCTGTTGGTGAACGTTTATGCTCCGACCGCACCACGCCTGCAAGAGGAGCTGTTTTCAGCTCTCTGCTGGCCGACCACCAGGGCCAATGCTGATTGGAGGAGACTTCAACTGCACTATCATGCCAGAAATCGATCGGTCAAACACGAGCACAGCGGGCGTGCACCACTCGCGTGCGTTGCAGCAGCTGATCACGACGAAGGACATGGTGGATGCGCTTGCTCGCGAGGCGGAGTCGGCGTTGGAGCAAGGAGAGGAAGCACTCTTTGCAGCTTTGCACCACACGTACACATACCAGCTGGCGGGAGGTGGCACAGCCACAAGTCGGTTCGACAGGTGGTACGTCACAGCTCAGCAAGACGAGTGGGCGAAGGCTGTCGCCCGACGCGTTCCTGGTCAGCCCTCTGATCACGACGCGGCGCTGATCTACATAATTCCCCCACGAGCAGCAGTGCGGGTACGCAAAACGCAAGACCGTCTACCCGCCCCCTGAACATGCGCGCACCGCTGCCACCAACGTATGGCGTCGACTCGCGGAGGACGCAGCCGTCCAATTTGACCTCGGAGACGGGGAGCACGAGCTCCACCCAGAGCGGAAGGAGCTGGCGCTTGCTGCGTGGTGGGACAGAGCAAGAGCGACTGGGGTAGTGGGATATATCGAGGCGCTGAAGGCTAGCGAAGACAAGATGCGAAACTCGTACCGGCAGATAATTCGGAGATTGCATGCCCAGCAACGAGAAGCGCAGGAGTCGGAAGCCGCCACCACTACTAGCAGAGCCGACATTCAAGTCGTCGAGTAAAGCACAGCCACCCGCGAGCACATTGTCAGGTTCAAGCAGGAGTGGCAGAGAGCGGCGAGTTGTCGTCGGACTGCGCAATTGCCGCAGCGCCAGCGCTCTCGACCAAAGCCTTCTTTCGCCGCGTCTCGACGAAGTTTGGGGATAACACGGTGTACGTGGTCGGTACGGCAACGATTGAGATGTCAACACCAACCCAAATGGCGAACGCAATGGCGCTCGGGTGGGCACCGGTGATGCGCACCAACCGAACACAAGCGGAGGAGAAGATAGCTGCAGCTGAGTATATGCAGGCGCTGCCGACCCGAGCAGCAAACGCTCGATTGGCGAAACTCGACGTACCGTTTAGTGAAGACGAGATTGCCACCGCCATCCGCAGCTGCAAGCGCGGGAAAGCGGTCGGTCCAGACCAGCTTGGCAACGACTGGTATCGCGACAACGACGAGCCGCTTCGTCCAATCCTCATCCGGTTGTTCAATGAGTGGTGGATGACCGGGGTGGTGCCCGACACCTTCCTTGAGGCCCACATCGCGTGCTTGAAGAAATCGAAAACGGCAGTGGGGGCTCTGGACTTCCGCCCGATCGCGTTGCTCAACTCCGACTACAAGAATTATATAAGGGTACTGGCGAATCGGCTTTGCGAAACAGTGGGTACTCTGGTGGCCGACAAGCAAGGCGGCTTCGTCCCGGGCTGGACGATCCACGCAACCGTCGGCATCCTCCGTGTTGCGCAGGAGCAGGGACAAGCCCGGGGAGAGAGCCTGGATCAGTTTGCTCTCCTCCTGGACTTTGCCAAGGCGTACGACTCACTGTCCAGGGAGTTCATGCTGGCGGCGCTAGAACACGTGGGGATCCCACCTCGTTTCGTCGCGGCGGTGCGGTGTCTGCACGATGGCACATCGTGTCACTTTCTGGTCAACGGCTACGAGTCGAAGGCAGTCGAGGTCACTCGGGGCATTCGGCAAGGGTGCCCGCTGGCTCCAATGCTGTTCATTAACGTGCTGGACGCACTCTACTCTCACGTGGTGTGGAGAGCGGAGATTCGTGGAGTTGATATCACGGCCAACGGGACGACGCGAGAGATCAAGATCTGCGGCTACGCAGACGACACCGCTCTCTATGTGACGGGACGCGAAAGCGCTACGGCGGCGATGGATGAAATCGCGCTCTTCGGGTCTGCGTCTCGTCTCCTGGTGAATGTCAGCAAGTCCATCGCACTACCATTCGTCGACCGTCGTCACCGGCAGGAACCTCTGCAACAGGTTTCCCGGTGCGAGGTTCAACGCGAAATTGCTGGTGTCCCGCTCATAGCGGAAGGGGTATCCTGCCGATACCTCGGAGTGCGAGTAGGCGACGGCAACGTGGAGGCAGAGGAGTGAACACGCTGCCTCGATTCGTTTCGGATCCGGCTCGTGCTAGCGACGGCCCTGACACACACGACTCTCCAGCGCGCGCGAGCTCGCGCGCGCGATCATCGTACCCAAAGTCATGTACCTAGCGTGTCACACATGGCCGAAGCCAGCAACGGTACGGCCGACTACAGTGCTTCGTGAAGACCTTTGTCTGGGGTGCGGCACAGGACAACAAACGGTGAGCATGGCTGTGCGAGGAGCAAGCGGAACTTCGCGCTGCAGACGGTGGCATCGGCTGTACAAACATCACAGCTGAACTCCTCGTCCTCAGCACGACGGCGGTGACGCGATGGGCGACGAACGCGACCGGGCTCGAACGACTATTGGGTGATGCGTTCGCACACAGTAATGGGAGATCAATTCCTTACATTACATCGACCAGCGGCGGGTCAACATCGCAGCGGCTGCAGCGGACACTTTGGGACACAGGGTGGAGAGCGCTCGCGGCGGCTGCGTATGCGGCACAGGACCTACGACGAGGTGCCAGTCGCTGACGCCAGGGTAACACGCGAGGCGCTTAGTGGTGCGATTAGCAAGGCCACCTGGGTGGACGGCGCGTACACGCTGACGGCCACCGTAGGATCGCCGGCGTTGTACGTGCTCGGCGTGCTGCCAAAGGTGAATTCTGCTGGGAGTGGCTTCCACACTGTTCGCTCCAGGATGGCGATTGGCTGGGCCAGGCGGGCGGCACACCGCATCGGATGCCACTGAAGGTGGGTCGGGCAACCACGCAACGCTGAAGGACGTGGTGACCTGGACATGGATGGAGCGCGGCGTCATAGCGTTCAAACACCCAGCTAGACACACGACGATCACCGCGCCTGCTCGGCGGGCGTTCGAAAAGCTGTGCGGGCTGTTGGTGACCACGTACCCGGAACTACTCGAGCGCCCGAGAGCTGCACAGTCTCCGGCCGTACAGGAGGGCGGCCGAGACGCATCACGACTGGCACTTGCTTCCGAGCGGTAACCAGGTCACGTACGACACTACCTTGCGAACGGTAACTCGGGACGTGGCATGTAGTGCGGACATTGCCAGGGCGGCATCAGCGGATGTAGTGCCGGCTGCGACTACCTTCCATGCGCACCCACCCCTCACCCGCCTGGTGCGGGTATGGGGAGGCACAGCGAGCTGGAAAACCAGGCGCAAACGCATCAAAGCCGACTGTAGGCCGGAACGGAAAACAAGAGGCACACATGCCCGCGACCTCCAGCTTCCAAGGGCGCTAGCGACCGGCGACTGAACAGACGCTGCGGCGGTTCAAACCGGACTCGACACGCTCAAGTGGGTGGAGCTAAACAGCATCCCGGCGCTGACGGCGACAGATCGGCAGCACCTCTATCAGCTCAAGGCAGGAGCTTTGCGAACGTGGAACGCGTGGGACTCGACAAGACACTCCCCGCACATCACATGCGTGCGGACCACAACCGCGACTCTCTCACACACGTTTTGGACGTGTCCTCACGCAGCAGCTCTCTGGAACCAGCTCATCCGCTGCTGGAGGGAGAATGGCGCCACGTTCACAGCGCATCCAGCAACAGCCATATTTGCGATGCGGCTACCAAGTCGACCACCACCCATCGGAAGAGTGGCGTCGAAGTGGGCGGACGGACAACGACCCGAGGCGCTTTGTAGCCCGGCGTATCGGGTAGCGAACCTGGTGAGGCAATCCATGTGTGCTGCTGCGGTAGCACACATTTGGGCTGCGCGGACGCGACTGGCAGTGGACGACCCCTGAACAGACCCGTCGGCTGTGCCTTCACTGGCTGATGTGGCACGCGCAATCCTCTGCTCACGGCTCCCGCGGCTAGCAAGACTCATGTCGGTGCAAGCCAATGTGGCTGACGAGCCCACCATCGATCTGTCGCAACGACTCAGCCACACGCTGCGCGGAAACCGGCGGCGCTCTGATCCCACCCCACAAGCCCCCATGAATGACGCTGGACACTTCGTTCTCTTCTTCGACGGCTTCAAGATGGAGAGCCCAGGAAGAGGGGTTGCTGGCTCGGTACTGGTGCATCTAGGCGGCGAACGCGAACAACTTGTGATATGCTAGATTGCCAGCATGGCCTACGGGAGTCAACGCACCACACCGCTAGGAGTCGACTACCGTGGGCTGCTCGTCGGTCTCCAGAGGGCTGCAGTGGCCGGCTGCACACCACCCCACGTGGTCGGGACAAGCGGCACCGTCCTCCAGAGCATGGAGGAGCGCTCCCAGCCGCGCAAGCCAGAGCACAGGAGACTCCACCAGCAATACTGTGAGGTGGCCAAGTGATTGGAGGCCGTGAGCTGGCTGACAGTGACGAGAGCATTCAACAAGATGGCATGGACGGCCACTCAAATTGCGCTGGACTCGGAGCGGTCGAGGCAGCAC
This sequence comes from Globisporangium megalacanthum, assembly GCA_023334115.1. Classification (NCBI taxonomy): domain Eukaryota; phylum Oomycota; class Peronosporomycetes; order Pythiales; family Pythiaceae; genus Globisporangium; species Globisporangium megalacanthum. The sequence continues at coordinate 4,357 of JAASGD010000843.1, read as the reverse complement.
ACGCGCGAACACCCTCGGCTGGAACTCCTACCAGTGGGTCAACATCTCAGCAACGACCTCGCACAGTGGAGACAGGTCCCGCGAGACGCCCGGCCCGAGCGTGGCTCGAGACCACGCAAGAGGCAAGGAACTACTCCAGATTCATACGCAAGGCGCGGTCAGCGGCGTAGCACGCCAAGTATTGTACACTGTCGGCAGAAGCACTTAGGTAGCGGATGTTGACGGCATGGGTATCGTAGCTCTAACAAGTAGCACAATACGCCTCACTCACTCACCTCGCTGTTCTTTCTCCATCGGCGTCGCCGTCCTGGATCGCTTGTCTTTGCGTTCGACGCCTGCCAGCGGCGTCCATTCCGAGTCCGCTCGGCTGAGGCTTGGCTGCTTTGTGTCTGCGAGTGCGGGATCGTGACCGCCTCCGCCTGCCACCACTTCAGTATCCCGCGTGAGGTGGTGAACGTCTTCATCCAGAACCCAGCGTCCGCTCCGCTGAGGTCGGCCGCCGCCAGCGCTCCGAGCTCTTTACGTGAAAGTCCTTCCGCACCTGTGTTCACGAAGGTAGTGAGCTCTTGTTTGCGGCTTACGCCGTGCTCGAAGATGTGGGCGAGATGTAACTTCTCCACGTGCGACGCTCCAGGTCCCTCCAGCGCTCTCTCCGGATCGTCCGTTGCTCCGCTCATTTGGTCCGCTCGCCAGCCTTCATCTTCTTGTCCAGTCGTTCCGGTCGCGTCCGTGCTGTGCTCCGTTTCAGCTGGTGTTGTGGTGTTGTCGCTGTCGCCGTCTTGTCCGCTGTTGCCGTCTTGTCCACTGTTGCCGTAATCTCCTATACGTACCTTCTCTTCCGCGTCGTCGTTCTTCTCCGGCGTGTTGAGCACATGTTGGAGCGTCGATTTCTTCGGTGCTGGCATCGACCTCGTCTCTTGGCGTACAGGAGGCTGGAGTAGAGCTCCTTGCTGTAGTGAACCACCAGCGGGATCGCCTGCCGTCTGCGATGGCTGCCGTCTTGGCGCCCTGCAGCTCTTTCGTCCATTCGTCCCGTTGGAGAAGCATCTCGCCTGCCGTGTTCCACCTTCCGCTGGCGTCGCAGCCGGCTTTCGGCTTGTAGGCAGTGAAGGTGAGCGAGTTGGTTATGTCGTTGTCGATCACCGCGTACACCGGTACTTGTACCGCTTTTGCCACTATGTGGAGTGTGACGGGCCCGCCTCAGCGGTTGCGTGAAAGATTGGCGCTCATCGTTGAAGGGCTGCTGCCCAGCTCCTCGAAGAAGCTCTTCAGCTCCTCTGACGTCTCTGCTGCCGACTTGTTCTCACTGGGCCTGCGCATGTCCCGCAGCACCTGCTTCCGCACGTTCGCCGGGAACTCCGACTCCAGGTGGGCAATCGTCGCCGCTGCGATCTCGACCTTTATGGTTGCTGTCCTGCCGACCAGCTGCTCACTGTCTGCTGTCATCTTAATTTGAAGGGCTGCTTCCGCAATCGCGTAATACGGACAGTTACCGTTCGAAGGCGTCAGTGCTCGGCGCAGTCCATGTTCGCCGAGCAGCTCTGTCAAAGATCCATCCGTGCCGCCCTCCATCTGCACGTTGGTTTGCGGGTTCAGGCCTTTCGCCATGGCAGCCGCTTCGTGCATCTCCGTCTTGACCTTGGTGCGGATCTTGATCATTACTTTGGCCCATCGTCCAGTCGCCGCTGTTACCACAAGTTTGCCTGGCGGGTTCGACCGCTTTGCTGCATCAGAGCTATGCTCCTTAGTGCCCGTCTGCGCAGTGCCTATGCCGTCTGGGTCATTAACTGCAGCCTCTGGTGTGAACTCTTTGGTCTCATGATCCGCCGTTGTTGCCTTCGGTGTTGGTCGCTCCTCCGCTTTCTTGGTGGTGCGTTGGCTGTTCTTCTTTGGATCCTTCCACTCCTCATCCTGCTTTACGCTCTAGCTCTTACTCTTCTGTTTATGTTCTTCCTTCTCAGTGTGTTCCTCATTTACTACAACCTCTGCTTGCTCGTCGGACTTGAGCTTGTTCTCGCGCTTCAGTGCACTTCGTACCTCTTGCATACTCCGGTACGTGGTGGGGACGCCCGTCACCTTTGTCACCTCCTCCTCCGTGATGGGCAGACAGTTATTCACCCTCAGGTCTTCGTCTTTGCAGGTTCGTGCAAAGTGACCGGCTTCACCACACACCAGGCATGGCGGTTGGCGTTGCCTCGAGACGTGGTGGACTAGAATGACTTCGCCCTTCCAGTAGAGTCTATGGACGTCAACTAGCTTGGGCGGGACAAGGTCGTTCAAAGAGAATTTCCCAGTGGAGGGAAAACCTGGAGCGGGGTGCGTAGGTGTCCAAGGAGTACATGTGGAATTGTGCCTTGAGCGTGTTGTGCATGTAGCGCGCCAGTTCCATTGGCTCGATGAACCTCGAAAGATTGGGTAGCTGTACACGGTAACGTGCTGTAGTACTGGCATCTTGGACTCCGTCGACACCAAGTTGGCGCCCCCCACACGCTCTTCCCCGCCTGCTCTCTCTTATACCCGTGAACGTCGCTGAACGCGAGTACCTCTTGCCGGAACGGGACCCGTGCACCACTCCATTTCGCTGCAGCGGCCCTCTCGTAAAAGACCAGGTGGATCGAGTGCGCCGCCCTGTTGTAGGTTGCCGGCTTGATCTCGCGTATCATGGCGTACACTTGGTCTTGCTCCCCTCCCCTCGTGCGCGTCGCCATCGGCGTCGCTTCGAATATGCGACCCGAGGTTTGGTGGTCCGGGTACATTTGGGTTCGGTCACGGAGTTGAGCGGCCAGCTCGCCTTCAACGCGAGCCACGATCGAGCGCTGACAGCGCAATAGGTTTTCGCCGTCACACACTCGCTGCAAGAACTGGGGAAGGAGGCGTGCGATCAGTGTGCCGTCCAGGATCGCTTTGATGACCATCCACTCCAAGTCCGTTGGTTGTCGCAGCTCCGTCGGATATCCGAACGGCTTGACACAATGGTTGAGCATTTCTTGTTGCTCCGCTTGCGTGTCGGTTGTCGTTGCGAAGGTGAAGGCTAGTCTCTCCATTGGGTGATCTGGTCTCACTTCGGTGCTGTTCCTCGTTCCCCAAGCCGGTAGTCGCGGGCTGGGATCCACTTTCAATTGGTCCTTGTACTTGCGCACCACTTGTGTCAGGGTCCAGCTGGAGCGGTTCAAGTCACGCAAGATGTCCTGCAAGAGCGTGCGCCATGCGCGCCCGTCCTTGTTCGCCTCTATCGCGCTCGCTCTAAATAGTAGCACCAGCTCGTCCTGTTCCGCCGCATCGAGCTCTAGGTATCCCTCGTCTGCTTTGTTGGGCTTCTCGCGAATGCCGCTCGCTTCATACGCTCGCACGAACACGGATTGCGCAAGAGCTCCACCGTCTACAGCCCCTTATTTTCCGGGTGCCTGCATCGCTGCTCAGAGGGCGTGGTACTCTTCCTCCAGCGACGCGTACACGCGAAGTGGCGCTGTCTCTGCTTCTCCCGACAGCGTCTCCTTTCGCTCTTCTCATTCCTCGCTGCTGCTGCGTCGGTCGTGCGCTTTTGATTCACTGCCTTCCGCTGCATGTTCCGCTGCCTCCTCCATCTCGTCGTCCGCTGCCACCTACTCGGCTTCCGGGCCCGACTCTTGGGCATTGAGTTGCGCCTGGTCGCCGTGAGCCTCGTCGTCTTCGCTGAGCTCGATGATTTCCGGACCCACTGGGTTCGTGAGTTCCGCGCTTTCGCCCTCTGCTGCTTCTTCCAGTGTCGATCATGGGGGAGGCGGTACGTCCCTGGTGTCACCAGGCGACATGCTCCGACCATCGGGGTCGCCGCCGGGTGGCCGATTCGTGCCTGCCGCTGGTTCTTCCGTGCTTCATATCCTGGTTCATATATCAAAGTTCAGTGATTTGCCCCGTTCGCTGCTTCAAATAGTGGCTCGTGTTGGTACTGAAGCACTTGATTGTCGCGGGAAAGTTGGAGAGTGAGATTGGCATACAGACTCGCATGCTACCTGCTCGCTCGCTACTAGTGCACACCATGCCACTGCTCTACCTTCTAGAACATGCATCGAAGAACCTGTATCGAGAACATTCTCGAACAGTGTGAGTACACACCTGGCGCTGCTATGCACGTAGCTCGCGGTGTACAAAGACGATACAGAGCACCGACACTCCCCCTCAGTCGGCGCGTCCTGCGTCACAGACGTGTCCGATGCCGGCTCGCTCGCGTAGGTTGCGAAGCCTCGGCGCCGCGAGGGGCTTGGTAAGGAAGTCCGCGAGCTTGTTCTCCGTGGCGACGTGCTCAAGCTCGATATGGCCGTTCTTGATCGTCTCGCGCACGAAGTGGTGCCGCAGATCGATGTGCTTCGCTCTTGAC
>JAASGD010000842.1:0-15805 GCA_023334115.1 Globisporangium megalacanthum | reverse complement strand
TTCCGCCAGCTCCACGACGCCGAGAACACCTCGCTTGACACGCCATAGTCAGATGCAACTTGTCGAGCCTGGAGCGTCGGCATCATTGGGGAGACTGGCAGCTCCTCCGCACGCATGTCGTTGATCCAGAAGACGAGTTGTTCCTCAGCAGCAGGCGGTAGAACGGCAGAGTGGCCATGCTGGCGGCGCTTGCGATGGTCGCCCTTCCCGGTCGCTATTGCAAGCTCGATCTCCGCTGCCGACTCGAGCCAGCGATACACCTGGCGGCGCTTGAACTTGGCTTGCGCCGGCCCGAGGCTTGGATACAGCTCTCGCATCGCTGCCGCCATGCCGTTCTCTCGCACGAGCCGCACAGCGTTCATCTTCTGCTCATTCGTAACCGACGCGCGGGCGTACTTCTTCGCGACACGATGCGTCCCTTTGATCGTTGTTCTTCCGCGCGGTGGTGGAGAGGCCGCAGCCATTGCTCAAATGAGTGGCAGGACGTCTGCTTTGTCTGCCGTGGACTTTTTACATTGTCTTTCGTATTTACGATTGAATTTAATGATCGAATTTATGGTGTGGCTATTAAGAAAGGTTGCTGGACAATTACAGTTGTGTCCTGTGATTGGCTCTTCGAAGGGGTGGCTTTTAACATTAGTATGGTCTTTTACAAAGGAAAGTCGGTAGTCATTTCCTGAAAATACAAATGCATGCAGCCTGTCCTGAATTGGGCTGTTATCACACGACAGTCATTTCCTGAAAATACAAATACAGTACATACTACACTAAATTGGGCTGGAATGAAGGTTGAATTATCAGATGTACCAGACAAATGGTACTTTGATTGACTTGGATTCAATATGCGCGCCGAACTTCAAGACGCCTTGAAGCAGAAGGTGAGCGTCGCGCCACAGCGAATGCCGCGGCCGCACGCTCCGCGCACCGAGCGCGCCGTACACTCAAGCCGTGCACTGACAGCGACATGCACACCAAGTTCGGCTCTACCTGTACCCACGAAATGCGCTTCGTTGTGCGTCGTGTGGATGTGCGTCGTGTGGATATGTGTGTGTGATGTTGGTGATGACGTGGGAGTGCACACCTCTCCGTTGCGCTCATTCTATCGCGTCGCTCGACTCACCTCACTTCTTGTTCTTCTACTTCCCATACATCACGCACGCGAATCGGCTTCTTCTCGCAGCTGGACGTCCTCGTACGCGTGTCGTTCCCTCGTTTGAGAAGGCTTCTCGGCATAGCTGCCGCTCTTGAGGCGCATGCAGAAGCTCGACACGGTCGAGTCGGTCGCTTCGCACGATATCTATGCCGTTCTACTTTGGCTCGGCGCAATCAACGGTACGCCGTAAGCGGGCGAACGCTTGACTGCGTGACTGCGTTCTTGTGTTCGTGTACGTGTGCGTGCCTATTACCACCTTTCCCACATTAATGCTCACTGTCAACGCGCCCGCACGCAGATGAGATCGGTGCCGACTCCAGCTCGTCCATAGCGCCACTGTGCTTGAGACGCGCAGTTGCGACTACCGGTACCTCGACGCGATCGAGTTCATCAAGGAGGTCAAGTCGGACACGCGGTCGCGAGACGTCGCCAGTGCTGATCAGCCTGCGAGCGCGCTTCTATCGTGACCCACGATTCGTGGGTCGTGGGATAAGATGAAGAAGGAGCAATGGTGAGGCGTTCAAGCTGGACAAGAACGAGGGGCTGAAGAAGCGGCATCTTCGCTTCAGCTCAAGACTGGGAGAGCGGGTGGCTGAGCGGGCATGGCGAGAAGAGGCGCTCGTGTCTTCTTTGGCCGTGGTACAGCTCAGTCGAGATCTGTGGCGAGGTCGCGTGTCGCTCGCTGAGCAATTACGCGACTGGTGGCGAGTCGCGGCAAAGTGGAGCCAAGAGAGCGAGAGCGAGAGCGAGAGAGCAGCTGCGAGTGGCCGCTGCCGTCTTCTGGGGTTTCCTCTGGAGGTGGTGCGGTACAGAGCAGCAGATGGCGACGCTCGGCGCGCCAACAAGCAGACGGCAGGCCGCGTTATCTCAGCGAACGAGCGGTGACGAACAGTCTCGGAGTGTGCAGAAGGGGTCTGTATTTCAGCTGATGCGGCAGCAGGCTGAGCAGCAACAACCGACGACAACACAGCCGCAGCCAGAAGCAATCATCACAGCCATGTCTCTGGCGCACTGATTGGCTGGTTCGGGCACTGGTTCGAGTGAGTCAGCCTGCAGACGCTGCGCTGGGAGAGGACGCTTGGACCCAAAGTGACTGGCGCGGAGCTGCTCACCGGCTCGTCCGTGTGCACGCGGGGCAAGAGGAGACGAGGGGCGAAGAACGTGCACATGGCTGCGCTTACTCTTCGAGCTTCCACGGCGGTACTGTAACCACGAACGCACAAGCACGGCGCGAGCGGAAAAGGAGCAGTAGAAACATTGGTCCGACCAGTCGATCGGCTGCTTGCTCAAGATGTCCTTCACGATCTCAGCACCAGCACCGAGCGGGTGCATGTGCTCGAGTGGCCGCAGGGTGCAGCGGTGGCGAAATTCGACTCCCTCTTCTCAAGCTGACGGTATATCCAGTGTCAAGGCATCGGCACGTGAGAAGGTGAGGCAAGCCAAGCCGAGCCGCCTTGTGGTCTGTGTTGGTGAAAAACATTCGCAGGATTCTTCCTTTTCATTCACACACACACACGCACTACAGTGCTGTAGTAGTACACTACAATAGTTGCTCTCAAAACCGCGCACAGTTCAGTTCCTTCTCCTCGTTCTTCTCTCCGAGAAAGCGACGCTGGCGCGCACAGCGCCTCACTCAGCCATGACAAGGAACACTAGGAACGCTCCCAGAAACACCGCAGCAAACAGCACCGGCCAGCCAAATTAGCCAATTTGCACCGAACCGAACAGGCTGAAGAGAGCGCCAGTTCATCTCGCGATGCGAGCGAAACTGCTTGCCTATCGGAGCGACAGGGAGCTGCTTTCGTGCGGAACGCTGGAGAGAGACGACGACATACAAAGTCCAAGTCTTCGCCTTGGCTCCTCCCACTCGGCCTGGATCTTTGCCAGCCAACCGTCGTCGCAAGTCAAAGTCGTCGACTTGTCTCTTGCTGACTTTTACTTTGAAGCCATTTGATGTCGTGTGTTTGTTGTTTGATGGTGACTGTAGTTTACCGTGTTGTAGAATCGTGAAACATTTCGCTTTTACAAACCGAAAGATAAATTTGCCCAGCCAAGAGGAGCTCGAGTTACTCGCTGCTGCGAATGCGTCTGCGAGCAACACCAGCACACCATTGACAAAAGCAAAGCACAGAGTATCATCGCATCGCTGTTGTTTTTCAATGGGTTCTGGACGCAAAATCGCAACTTGAAGACGATGTTTGATAAACGCTGGGATCGTGCGTGTGTTCTCACTTCGCACGTGAAACTCCGTCCAAGCTGCCCAGTTTGGGACGGTAATACAATGCCGCAGAGAGAGTACAGTAATATGAACACGCCAAGCGAGGACCAGAAAGTAGCCATGAGCTCCGCAGCTTGTGGTGACATGCATGTGGGCTGTAGTGTTCCGGTGTCGAATTCAGATGCCGTTTTATCTAGGCGAAGATTTCTTTTTTGCCACACGAATCTATTTCGCGAGTTTTTTGGTCTCTGAAAAAGAATGTTTGCAGGGCTCGGTGAAATATTGAATTTTGCTCGAAAGATACTGATTTGAGGAGGAGCAAAACGTGAGAAAATCTCACGTAAAATATTTCAACAAATCGCTAAAAACAAGCTGAAGCAAAGCTTTTGCAACTGCGAGGCGAGTTCTGTGTTTGTGAACGAGTTTGGTGCAAAAGTGTATCAAAACCGTTTTTGTTGGCGTGTTACTGTAGTATAAAATGAATGAAGCAAGGAGTGCACGACTTCCGCATACATATCGTTGAAAGGTTGAAACATTCATCCATCTTACGGACTCAGATGGGTCGTGAACTTATCCATTCGTTCGCAATCCATCTGAGTCCGGCGCCCTCTCTCTTCTTCAGAAACACACAATTTCCATAAAATCCGTAAATCGGACCGTTTTGCAATATTCTGAGACCGCAAAATATGTTAAGAACATATTTGCAGCATCAAAATATTGCCTTCTGCTCGCATGACACTGTGTGCAGTCGTTCAAGAGAACGACCCAACAAGGGAAACAACAAGGTCAACAATAGCAACAACGGTTCATGCATCAATCACAAAAGTGAGCCATACGAAACTGGGCAACAAGAGTCTGCAAAACTCCAGCACATAAACCCTTTCGCAGTTAAAAGGTGTTCGTCCAGGCGTGGCACATCGAATCCCAACACGAGACATGCGAAATTCCTTCTCAAGGGTATATGCGAAAGTAAGCAGCGCACAAGCTCGGTAGATTCGCACTCCCCCTTTCCCGCATGAGAAACACTGTGAAACACTGCGAAACACCACGAAACTTTCGCGTGTAAAATACTAGCAAAACTTACTTGCGTAATTAAAAAACGACTGGTTTCAGACATGCACAGCATCCAAAAATACCCTCGATATTTTCCGCTCGTGTTTGAAACCGAAAACTCTCCCCTCTCTCCCAGCCAGCCAGCCAGCCACACACGCGTCCTCTCGCTCCACTGACTGGCTGACTGAGGTGCGTGGCTGGCTGGCCTGACGGCTGGCTCCTTTCCGAGCCAACCAAGCTCAAACTTGGCCGGCTGTTTGGTTGGCGCTCGCTCACCCCCTGCTGGCTGCCCTGCTGCCGCCCTGCTGCCGCCCGCCCGCCACCACCACAGCCACCCACTCGTCATTTCGGAATTTCCTCCGATCCGAGCGCCCCGCCTTCGTCGCCGCCCGAGTCCCCAGCCACTCCCGCCCCCCTTTCCTTCCCCCCCGCCGTCCGTCCGTCCGCACGCGCACGACTGACACTATGGCTCCGTACTCGCCCGCCGAAGGCATCAGCAAGCTCGCGATCGACAAGAGCAAGCACTTCACGGAGGCGCTTGCGCAGGCGGTCAAGGTCACGGACGTGGAGCAGCAGAAGGTCGCGGCCGAGAAGATTTCGGAGCTCGTGAACTCGGATGCATCGATCGACCTCGGCGTCGTGTCGGTGCAGCTGCACGACGTGCTCGTCGGCACGGACGCGGACGCGCGCGTGGTCGCGTGCTACGTGATCGACGACCTCATGCAGAAGTACGCAGAGCGTACGGAGGCGTACATTGCGCCGCTCCTGCTCGACCTGCTCGACCTGTTTGCGGACAAGAAGCCGGCCGTGCGCTCGGTGTCGGAGGAGGCCGCGCTCACGATCATCTCGTCCGTGAACAAGAACTACACGATCCGTGTGCTCCCGATCCTCTTCGCGGGCCTCGAGCGCACGAAGAAGTGGCAGACGAAGAAGATCGCACTGGACCTCATCGCTGAGCTCTCGACTGTCGCGCCGTACCAGGTCGGCCGGTGCCTCCCGGACATCATCCCAGTGATCACGGACTGCATGTGGGACACGCGGAAGGAGGTGAAGGTCGCAGCGAAGGACACGCTCGTGAAAGTGTGCCACGTCGTGGGCAACGCCGACATTGAGCCGTTCATCCCGGCGCTCGTGTCGTGCCTCGCGAACCCGACCGAGGTCGCCGAGTGCACGCACAAGCTCGCGTCGACGACGTTCGTGAAGACGGTGGAGGCGCCGGCGCTCGCGATCATGGAGCCGCTGCTGAAGCGCGCGCTGGCGGAAGGCAAGACGGCTGTGAAGCGCCAGGCCTCGGTCATTGTCGACAACATGTGCAAGCTCATGGACGACCCGGCGGAGGCGCAGCTGTTCATGCCGAAGCTCCTCCCGGGTCTCCAGAAGGTCATTGACACGGTCGCAGACCCCGAGTGCCGCGAAGTTGCCACGCGCGCCCACAGCACGCTCTTCATTGCCGGTGGGTCAGTCGAGATGATGTCGGAGGACGAGCTCAAGGTCGACTACGAGAACATTCTCAAGATTATCAAGACGTCGGTCGCGGAGGACGCCAAGGTGAAGAAGGCGGGCATTGACGAGTTTACGCAGAACTACGTGGCGGGCATCTGCTACTTCCTCGTGGTCGCGCGCAGCTTCTCGCAGACGACGTTCAACCAGAACATTAGCACGTACTTTAAGAGCTTTGTCAAGGGCGACGAGTGGAAGGACGTGGCGGTTGTGATCCGCGACCGGTGCTTCAAGGAGAACAAGGCGATCATCATTGAAGACATTGACTGCGACGAGGGCAAGCCGGACCTGTGCAACTGCGAGTTCTCGCTCGCGTACGGTGGTATGATCCTCCTGAACAATGCGCGTCTGCGTCTCAAGCGCGGCCACCGCTACGGTCTCTGTGGCCCGAACGGCTGTGGCAAGTCGACGCTCATGCGCGCGATCGCGAACGGCCAGCTCGAGGGTTTCCCGAAGAAGGATGAGCTCAAGACGATCTTTGTCGAGCACAACCTCCAAGCCGAAGAGGCCGACCTGTCGGTCGTGGACTTTATCTGCCTCGACGACGAGCTCAAGGCGTCGCCTCGCCAGGAGATTGTCGACACGCTCGCGAGCGTCGGCTTCACGGCCGAGATGCAGGCGCAGGCGGTCGGTTCGCTCTCGGGCGGCTGGAAGATGAAGCTCGAGCTCGCGCGTGCGATGCTCCAGAAGGCGGACATTCTCCTGCTCGACGAGCCGACGAACCACCTCGATGTGAAGAACGTCGCGTGGCTCGAGAACTACCTCAACTCGCTCCACGACAAGGGCGTGACGTCGATCATGGTGTCGCACGACTCGGGCTTCCTCGACAATGTGTGCACGAACATTATCCACTACGAGAACCGCAAGCTCAAGATCTACAAGGGCAACCTCTCGAAGTTTGTCGAAGTGAAGCCCGAGGCGAAGGCCTACTACGAGCTCGAAGCCGCGACGTTCAAGTTCACGTTCCCCGAGCCCGGGTTCCTCGCGGACATTAAGAACAAGGGCAAGCCGATCATTCGGCTCACGAACTGCTCGTACACGTACCCGGGCCGCCCGAAGCCGTCGATCAACAACATTTCAGTCACGTGCGCGCTGTCGTCGCGGATCGCCGTGCTCGGCCCGAACGGCGCGGGCAAGTCGACGATGATCAAGATGCTTACGGGCGAAGTGGAGCCGACGAGCGGACAGGTGTGGAAGCACCCGGCGATGCGCTTTGCGTACGTGGCGCAGCACGCGTTCCACCACATTGAAGAGCACCTCGACATTACAGCGAACCAATACATCCAGTGGCGGTTCCAGTCGGGCGAGGACAAGGAGCTGCTCGCGAAGGAGACGCGGAAGCTGTCGGCCGAAGAGAAGCTGCACTTTAAGAAGCCCGTGAACTGGGAGGGCGAGAAGCGCGTGATGGAGGAGATTGTGTCGCGCCGCAAGTTCAAGAAGACGTTCGAGTACGAGATCAAGTGGGAGAAGTGCTCGGTTGAAGACAATGCGTGGATCCCGCGCGAGAAGCTCGAGAAGTGGGGCTGGGACAAGCTCCTTCAGATCGCAGACGACCGGGAAGCGGCGCGTGCGAACCTCCAGGCGCGGCCCGTGACGGCGCTCGCTGTGCAGAAGCACATGGACAACTTTGGTCTCGGCGCGGAGTTTGCGACCCACTCGCGCATGCGCGGTCTCTCGGGCGGCCAGAAGGTCAAGGTCGTGCTCGGCGCGGCCATGTGGCTGAACCCGCACATTCTCGTGCTCGACGAGCCGACGAACTACCTCGACCGCGACTCGCTCGGTGCGCTCGCGGCGGCGATCAACGAGTTCAACGGCGGTGTTGTGATGATTTCGCACCACAACGAGTTCACGTCGGCGCTGTGCCAGGAGACGTGGAACGTGGACAATGGCATCTTGTCGATCGACGGCCAAGTGCCGGAGGACAAGACGAAGATTGAGCAGAAGGACGAGGAGGAGACGACGGACGCGTTTGGCAACGTGACGAAGACCAAGATCAAGCGAAAGCTCACGCGCAAGGAGATCAAGGCCAAGCAGAAAGCCAAGAAGGAGGCCGAGGCCCGTGGCGAGTACTTCAGCGACAGCGACGAAGAGTAAGCAGCGACTGCCTTGCCACTTTAGTGTGCCTGGGACAGTGTTGCGGCTTGGCTTCGTATAGAACGGAGCTCCGTTGCGGTCCGTCCCCCTCCCGCGTTGCTGCGTCTGCGATGCGTTTCGTGCGCTCGTTAGTTTCGCTTGCTCGCGTTTAATTAGTTGAGAAGGAAGATACTTTTCATTAGAATAAACGACACCTTTTGATGTGCAACAGCTTGACTCGAGTCTCCATTGCGTTGATCCTGAAGATCCCAGGACGTGCGGCTTCAGCCAACCACCACACTGATGTTATGAACATGACATCACCAACCACCACCATCTTATGCGTGTCATTTTCCTCTTCACCTCGTTTCATTTGATCACTTATGTGCCACCCGAGGCGAAGAACGAATGGATCGAGTGCTGCTGCTGCCCTCCTCCTGCTCCGCCACCCCGCCTCCTGCGCTTCGAGCCACGTCCCGAGCCTCTTGTGGTCAATCCAGCAGCGTGCGGATGCAACTCACCAGCCGTCCTCCCGTTCTCCTCTCGTGATTGCCTCGCGACGCACACGTCAATGTGCTTGTTGACCGCAACGGTGTCGCTCGCGTCGACCGGCACGCTGCAGATTGGACACCTGCTCTCGCTCTCCGACTCTAACGTGGCTGCTCGCACAGCTGCAGTCGGCGACTCTGGTGTCGGCTGCGACAGCGGCGTCAGCACACACGCGTCGATGTGCGTGTTCACGAGCTGGCTGCTGCTCGCATTGAGGAGCTCGCCGCAGACTGGACACGGCTGGAAGCACGCCGCTGCCGCCACGCTCACGCTCGGGACGTACCAGTCGCAGCGCTGGCGGCCGCCACGTGACGAAGCGCGGACTGCGTCACGCTTCCGACTCGGCCCGCTGCTTGTCCGCACGTGGACCGAGCCAGCGGCCGCTCGCCGCGTCTGCTTGTGGATGCACGCGTCCACGTGCGAGTTGATTGCGATCGCATTGCTCACGTTGATGAGCTTGCCGCAGATCGGACACGGCTGAAAGCTCGCGTCGTCAAAGTGCGCGTCGTCGGCGACAGAGCTGACAGACACATTAAGGTCGGCGTCCAGGTCGGGGACGCCGACAGTACTCGTCTCCAGCATCGTCGCGACAATGTCGGACGTCGTGTCCTTCGCGATTGTGGTCACGAAGCCTGCGATAGAAGTGCTGTCTCGCTTCCACCTCGCCTTGCGATCGTCCTGCTGTGCTGTTGGCTCCGTGTCGTCCTCAGCCACCACCACTCTGGAATCGGACTGGTCCTCATCTCCTCCATCGTCACTCCCAGCATCGCCAGCAGAAGCAGAAGCCCCCACAGCCCTTGTCGACCCAGCAGTAGCGAAGCGATCAATGTTCAACTGCCGTTCTTTGCTGCTCGTAGTCGCCTCTTCCGAGAGCGCCACGAGCCCGGACGCACGCACACCGAGCAGCCGGAGCGTGAGCGGCAGCTCCTTGCGCAAGACCGCGAGCGCGTTCACCGCCAAGTCGTCCTCGGACTTGAGGAGCGTGGCGAACGAGACGGAGCGCTGGCGCACCGAGAAGTCCGCGCTCTTGAGCTTGAGCGTGAGCGTGTGGCAGCCAACGCCAGCGCCCTGCAGGTCTGCAGCGAGGTACCCGCACACTTTGCGGCACATGAGCTCGAGCGCCGCTGGCTCGCTCACGTTCGCGAACGTGCGCTCGCGACTAAAGCTCTTGCGGCCAGTCGACTCGCGCGCTTCTTCGATCCCGAGGCTCGTGCGGAGGAGCCACGGCGCAGTCTTGTCCGAGAAGACGTGGACGAGCTCGGCGCGGTGCGCAAAGAGGTCGGCGCCCGTGGTCACGCCGACGGCCGCGAGGATCTTCTCCATCACTTTGCCAATGCCGCCGATCTTGCGCACGGGCTGGCGCTGGATGAACGACACGACGCTCGCGCGTGTGAACGGCAGCACAAACTGTCCGTTCGGCTTGTTCATGTCGGACGCGATCTGAGTATCAGGAGGGGCGACACGGGAACAGCTCAGCCCAGACACACACTCTCTCTCTCTCCTATCTGAAACACAGACGACCATCTCCAAGCTCAGCTGATAAGGCCCGCACCTTTGCCAGCATCGTGTTGGCAGCGACGCCAGCGCTCGCAGTGAGTTCCGTCTGGAGAAAGATCTTGTGGCGGATCTCGGCGACGATCGCTTCAGCCACGTGGACGCGGACGCGGTCGTTCGTGGCCAGCTGCTCGCTCTCGTCGTCCTGTTTGCTCTCGTCGTCCTCTGCCGACTCAGCTCGGCAGTTGTACCGACTCCAGTGCTCCTCCATGTACTCTGTGATGTCGAGCACAGCTTCGTCGAGGCTACAGGCGGCAAAGTGCGGGTCATACTCGGCAAAGATGGCACGGATCTGCGTCGCCACGGCCTCGTATTTGGCAAAGTTCGGCCGCACAAACACGAGCGCAGGGCAGAGCTCGCGGCCGATGAAGCCCGGCATTGCTGCGCGGACGCCGAACCGGCGCGCAATGTAGTTGGTCGTCGCGATCATGTTGAGGCCGCCGACTGCGAGCGGGACATCGCGGAGCGTCGGGTCGTCCCGCATCTCGACGGCTGCGTAGAACATGTCCATGTCCACGACCACGAGGGTGCGCGAGAGGTCGCGCGCGGCTTCGAGCTGTGCGACCGCTGCGTCCACGCGGCGCTGGAGCGTGTCACGCCGGGCGCCCGAGAGCGTCGCGAGCTGGTGCTGCATGGCGGCGATCTTGGCGTCCACTTTGTCGTTCTGGCGCACCGAGTTGCGCAAAAACTGCGAGTCTTTGGACATGTCGAGCACGACCTGCTGCACGCGCGCGCGGTCGACGTCGCCCATGCCCGCTTTCTGCGCCGCGAACACGAAGAGCTCGCGCGCATTCAGCGCCTTGGCGTCCTCCTGCACCTCGGCGCTCATCTTCCAAGTGCAGACTCAGACCCGTCCAAAAGTGTGAAAGTGTGCGAGTTCAGAACTGTGAGTGTGCTGCCATTTATTGAAATTGAAAAGCAAAGTTCCCGCCAAAGTGGCGTCGTTTGGTCACTCACACGCGCGAAATTGGTCGTAAGAGTTTATAAGAAAGAGTGCGTGAGAGGACACGTGCTGGTCCAGGGGCCGAGTCCCCTTCACCAACCACACACACACACAAACTGAGGTGTCGATACTGTTTTGTCCAGAGTACATTTTTGCCAACAAGTTCACATTGTTTGCACTACGAAATCTCCAACAATTTCACATGCCTGCGAGGTCGAGCGCGTCCAACGAGCGGGAGATCGGCATGTCGAGCAGCGCGTCCTCCAGGACCATCGGGTGCGCTTCGTCTAAGCCATCGCCTGCGTCAAGGAGCGCCCGGGAGCGACTCGCTTCGTCAAACTGCCGGATGATCGCTTCGGTCTTCTCCACTTCCGTCTCCCACTTGGAGAGGGACGAGCTGTTGCCAACCAGTCATTAGTCCACAAAGTCCCGTAATCAGTCTACCGTCTCCATACCAGACAACAATGCTCTAACACATGTACAGTACCTTGCGGCGCCGCCTGGACCGTCGGTGTAGGTCGCAACGGAAAGCTCGAGGTCAGGCTGGTGGATGATCATAGTCGGGTGCTTGAGGATCCGGAGGCCGTTCCAGAGCCACTTGGGCACGTCCGCTGTCACAACCACCTCCTCAGAGAACGCTGCGAGGTACTCGGACTCGTCCTTCTCGATCCCATGGTCGCGCGTGAACCTGCACGAGAACGTCGTCACTCACTCACGCTCAGGGCAGAAGAAGCGGTACATTCAGCATAAGAAACACTCTCTCACACACACACCTGCAGAACTCGGAAACGGTGGCGACTTTGGTCCAGTTCTGCAATTTACGCAGCACCATAACGATGATGCCCGTGACGTTGGCGCCGTCGAGGCAGTGCAGGTAGAGCGGCAGGTGCTCCTGCTTCACGAGCAGCTGCAGGATCTGACTCACAGTCGCAGGCGAGACGGTGACATTGTCGGACGTGAACTTCTCGGCGTAAAAGTGGTGCAGCGCGACACTCTCGGCGGCACAGAACGCTACGAGGTCCGCGGTCGGCGGCTCGGGCGTCACCGACACGATGCTCCGCAGCCGCAAGCGCTGCAGGAAGCGAAAGTTCTTGAGCGTCGGGTACGCGCCGCGGTAGAGCCCTTGCTGCACTGTGCTGAAGCGGAACGGCGGGATGAGCGCTGGTGCGCTCATGAAGGTATACAAGTTGGATACGCTACCACCTCGATCCACGAACATGCAGCTTGAATTTGATGAGCGAGGTGAAAAATCTACGTGGCCGTTTAGAAAAAGCCGCCACGGTACACGTTTTTAGAATCGCGTCACAGAAGTTTCGACACACTGTCTTTCGCCCCAGTACACACACTCGTAAGACGCGCAAGACCTCCATTCCAGCTCGAGAGAGCGAGCGAGCGAGCCCTCGACCTCCTCCCCACATCCATCCAACCAACCATGTTTGTCATGATCAATGCGTCCGACAACCCGTGGATGGTCCTCCTCCTGCTGTTCGCGCAGGTGGTCGTGCCGCTGCTGCAGTCGAGCGCCGGGAGCGACGACGAGAGCGCGCAAGCCGGTCGCTTGGTCGTGCTCTGCGTGGTCGCGCTCGCGCTCTTTGTCGGCTGGAAGAGCGCGCGCTTCCTCCGCGCCATCACAGCGCTGCGCAGTCAGCGGGAGCAGCTCGGCGGCTGGCTCGCGCTCGCACGGGAGGCGCAGGCGCGCGCCCAGGCGCAAGCGGACGCGGACGTCGCTGCGCGCACAGCTGCCGCCGCACAGGCGACGGAGCGTGGAGACGCGACGAGCTCCGAGAACTTTAACAAGGTGATGCGTATGATCCAAGTGATGCCGATGGAAGAGTACCGTTCGCCTGCGGAGCTCCAGGACGCGCCGATTGCAGAGCTCAAGGAGCGGCTGCGGCGCCGCGATGTCGCGTCTGCGCAGTGCGTCGAGCGGCGCGAGCTCGTGGAGCTGCTCGTGGCGTTCCGTGGCGGGCCGTCGAACAACGACACGTGCTGCATCTGCTGCGAAGAGTACCAGTCGGGGGATTTGCTCCGGCTCTTGCGCGCGTGTAAGCACGAGTTCCACGTCGAGTGCCTCGACAAGTGGGCGTTCTCGTCAGTGAACCTGCAGCGCCTGCCGTCCTGCCCGCTCTGCAACCAGGAGCTCGAGTAACCAGCTGACACGTCCATCGGGAAGGGGAAGGGAAAGAAAGGAAGGGAAGGGAAGCGAGAGTGTGGGTCCCTCGTCCCTCGTCTTTCCCAGCCAGCGTCTGCGTCGGCTGCTCGGTTGCAGCGTCCGGATCGAATCGAATCGAGTTCTTTCGCCGTCCGGAGCTCCTGCCGTCCGGCATTACGGCAGACGAGGGCCGAGCAGTCAGTCGACCACGCGTTCGCTCCAGTAACTTATATCAACAACTCCCTTGTGCGTCACTGTCGAGTGGGCATTGTGCCATGTGTTCCACCTCCAAGAGGAATGGCATTTACTACTGTATCAACTTCGTTTTATCACTATTGTGCGTTTTCCTTGTTCAATAATTGTCCAAAAAGCGAAGCTGCATCCGCCACCCAGAGTCGCTCACTGGTCATGACCCTCGCGACTCGTCTGCGCAGCCGCATGCTGAGCACGCAGGCAGCAGCAGCCACGTCAAGCGCGCGCGTGTACTCGTACGGCGAGGGTTTCCTCGGTGCGCTCGGCACTGGAGCGTACACCGACATGGCGCAGCCATCAGCGCTCGAAGAACCAGCGGCCTTCGGTGCAACGCAGCTCTCGGCAGGGTGGGCGCATGCGGGCTTCGTGTCGTCTGAAGGCGACGCGTTCGTCTTTGGCCGCGCGCTGTCGTTCCGCGACGTGATCCGGTCCACAAACATCCAGCGTATTGCGCCGTGGCTGCTCGTGTGGATGAACGAGTTCACGCGCCGTCGTGGCGTCGACACGCTGTGGCCAATGCGCGTGCCGCTACCCGAAGGCGAGCGCGCGCGTAAGCTCGTGTGCTCCACGGCGCTCACGCTCGTGCTCGCAGAGAGCGGGAAGGTGTTTGCGTTTGGCGCAAACACGTTCGGTCAGTGTGGGAACGACCGCGAAAGCGTGAGCGAACCAGAGCCTGTGCTCGTCGCACTCGACGGCGACGACGTCGTCGACGTGGCAGCTGGCTACCAGCACGCACTCGCAGTCACGAAGAGTGGCGCTGTGTTTACGTGGGGCAAGGGCGAGCGTGGCCAGCTGGGCTTTGGCACAGCGAATGCCAAGGCGCCGCAAGAGCTCATTGCGCTCAAAGGCAAGCGCGTCGCGGCTGTGAGCGCGGGCTTTAACCACTCGAGCGCACGCACGCACGACGGCGAGCTCTTTGTCTGGGGCAAGCTGCTGAGCCTCCAGGGCGCGACCGACGCGAGCGGCGACGGCGGCGACCAGGTCGTCCCGCGGCTCGTGCGCACGAGCGACGCCGTGACGCTGCTCCAGTGCAGCCACTTCCACACGAGCTTTCTCACAGGTACTGACTGACTGGAAGAGGCTTGGGAAGCGGAGTGTGTGTGGCGTTGCTTTTTTCACTATTGTTCTAGATTTTGGATACGAGGGTTGAAGTGATTGACCAACACTCTGCTCTCCACACAGCTGATGACAAGATCTGGATCGTGGGCCGCACGCCGTCGGGACGGCAGGAGCAGCAGGACACGCTCGTGCACGTCGCGTCGGCCATGCACGCGACGCCGTTTCAGATCACAGACGAGGCGCTCGTGGCCGCCAAGGCAATCCAGCGTATCGGCAAGGGCGTCGACAGCAGCTCGTTCGTCACGAACGACGGCCGCGCCTTCGAGTGGACCCACGCTGGCGGCCTGCGACAGGTGGCGGAGACAGCCGGGCTGCACGTGCACGCGCTCGAGAGCGGCTTCAAGTACCGGCTGTTGCTCGCAACGCCGCGGCAGTGAACGAAAGCGTGAGGCGGCCTCAATTCGCTGATTGCCATGGACATGCCGCTACTAATAGAAGACGTTTTTGTCTCGGTTGGAGACTCAGTTGACTGGCAACTGGCAGTTGATTGGCATGGGGATATTCAGCGGGAGCTCCGTGCCGATTGACAGCACGGAAATGAGAGGGTCCTCATTCCGCCTTGCTTGCTTGACGCACAAAAATTGTAGCATCGACTTGCTTCGCTTTTGTGCCTGACGGTGCGCTGTCCTCTTGCAGTCTTTGCAGTTGGTACTGTGAAGCGCGTGCAGACGTGACGTATTGTAACTCCCAGATTTAGGTTTTGGTTGAGATCAGAGTTACTTCAACAAAATTTGACTCTGTACCGTAAAAAACTGTTACAGATTACTGGTAAACCGATAGTTTATGGTATTTTTAACAAACATATGGTACTACCTGTAATAAATTATAGATTCGCTATTCAACCCTTGTTCACCATAATCAAAACTTCCAAATGTCATAGTTGTTTATGTACAGTAAGAGTAAACTGACTCAGATTGTTGATTGGTGCGTTTTTTCAACGTTGAGTAAACGATGTGTCTGTTAACACTTCACTTTCGCTGCCCTCACTTGTTCTTTGTATATTTTGCTGCGAATCAAACTGCCTCTTCAACGCTGTTGTTCAAGTTGTGCTTTTTGAACAGTTCCCTCACCAGTCACAGCTCCCATTTCACTGCTCAATCACCAAGATCTCCTCAAGGCCTCAGGTCTCACCAGTCGTCCTCGCTCGCAAAATGGCCGCCCCCGCCCACAAGATGAAGTACCGCTACCTCGGCGACTCGGGACTGCTCGTGTCCCAGCTCTCGTTCGGGAGCTGGGTGT
>JAASGD010000841.1:0-15821 GCA_023334115.1 Globisporangium megalacanthum | reverse complement strand
GGGAGGTTCGGTGCGCCGCCTGCTGGCATGTTGACCTTGGTCACAAAGATCTTCTTGGCGCCGCCCCAGCCGTGGAACGCCGTGCCGTCCTTGTCGTAGTAGCCCTTGCACTCGCCGTCCACGCCGCACTTCTTGCTCGTCATGATGTGCACTTCGGCGCCCGTCTTCTCGTCCGCGTAGACGGAGTTGCTGTTCGGCTTGGACGCCGCCCCAAGCGCGCCAGCGAACGGCGTCGACTGCTGCGCGACGCCCGTGCCGTCCGCGTTCGAGAAGCCCTGGGGCGAGCTCTTGCCGCCGTAGTCAATGTTGCGGTTGTTGAGGAAGACGAGGTTGCTCGCAGCGCCGCCCTTCTCGTACGACGAGACCTTGGACCACTGGCCGCTCGAGCCGTCAAAGACGGCAATGTTGTAGATGTTCATCGGGCCGCGGAACACGAGCGTGACGTCATCGTCCAGCGGCGACACGGGGCTCGACGCCACCTGCTTGGTCTTGGCGCACGTCGCAAAGTCCGTGACCATGTCGTACGTGCCCGGGCCGCCGGCGTCCTTACCCACGTACGAGAACTGGGACTTGACAGCGCCGGCCTTGGTCTGCGTTGCGCCGTTAGTGTTCGCGAGAGACGGCGCTGGCGTGGCTGCCGGTTGTTCCTTGGCCGGGCTGACTTTAGCAGGGCCCTCGTCGTCCGTGTTGTCCGACTTTCGGGCACCCGGCGCAGCCGGCGTGTTCGCGACCGTGGCAGTCGGCTGCTTAGCGGCAGGCGCAGCAGGTGTGTTGGCGACTGGCACAGTCGTGGCCGTCGGCAGCCGCGCCCCCGGTGCTGCAGGAGTGTCAACCGGCACAGCGCTTGGGTGCGCAGCGCCGATGACGGAGCCGTTCTTAGCTGGCGCTTCCGTCGGGAAGTCGGCGCCGCAGTCCGTGTCGCTTGCGCGGCGTGCGTCGACAGCGGCGGCGAGCACCATGGCGGCGAGCAGGAAGCTGTAGATCTTCATGCTGGTTGGTGTTAGGTGGCGGTCGGTGGCTGGTTAGTGCTTGCGTGTGGGAGGGCGAGTGTGCGAATGAGTGAGAGACCGTTGTTTGGGAAGGCTCAAAGAGGGTTCGAGGTGGTCGACTCGTCGACGGCCAGAGCAGCTGGTGAACTGCCTCTCTTTTCACGACGTGCTGAACTCAGCCGTTACTTGTTTTGGCAGGTCATGTCGACTTGATCAGAACATGATTTGGTATTATAAACTAAGGTTTATGTTGTGGTTGTGAGAATCACTTTTCATTTCCATCTCTAGTACCGGTGTATCGGTATTTGTCGCTTTCTGATTGTCAGCACGTCAGACTTCGAGTGAGCGAAGAAGCGCGAAGCAACGAGCGAAGCAGCGCGTACGAGCACAAGAGCGACCGAATGTCGGACAGCAAGCACCGCACGCAGGCAGTTCCTCTCTAGAAGTGCCTCTCTTTGCGTTGGTTCCCATGCTCAGGCAGCCAAAGTCGTTTCGTTTCACGTTCTGGCGTGCTTCCGAATGTCTCGGCGTCACAGCAACAGCAAGAGTTTTGACAACCAGTGGAAAGGCAACAACTTCAACCAAGACCTCCAGATATCGTAGGTACTACCACAGTACCACTACGAGTGCACGACCGAGCTCCCATGACGACGATGGACAAGACGCTCAATGGCACCGCCAACGCCTCCTCCATGAGCGCGACAGCTGCCTGAAAATGATCGGAAAGCGGCGATGTTTCGGTTTGGCGGATCAATCATACAGGATGGAACCAAGTGCTCGGCGACATCCGCTCGTATCCCAATTATCCGCAAGCTCCAATATCAATGAGCATTGCTGTACAGTAAACTGTAGTTTCCAGCAGCATGCCCCTTGCCCACGAAAGTACGTTTACGCGTCCTGAATCTGCAGCACGCCCCACTCCCACTCGGGCTCCCATCGCCACTGTTTCTGCCAGTCCCAGCACTTGCGCGACTCGTCGAGAGCCAGCACGTAGTCACGGTACAACGCCCGCAACTCGTGCAATGGCCGCACGTGCGCTACTGGCACTAGTTTGCGCTGCACGGACGGGCTCGACCACAGCACGCCTGCGTTCCAAAACTCGTCTATGAGCTCATCAAACACTTGCGTCTCGAGCTCGCTCAGCGGTAGGACAGTGGCGCGCGCGTCCTGTAGTTGTTGCCGGTGCTGCAGCACGAGCGCGCCTTTGGCTTCCTCGCGGTCAGTCGCGGCTTCCAGGAGCGCACTCAGCGTGTTCGCGCGCTCCGTCCAGACGTCGAGGAGGAGACTTAGGAGCGCGTCCCCGTCGATCTTGCGCATCGTATTGAGAAGCGCGTTGCGAGACGACGCTGCGAGGCTCACTGCGCGCTCGTGGAGCTCTTCGCTTGCACGCAGTGGCCAGCGGTAGTCGACGCGGAGCTCGGCGCACTGCGTGTGCCAGAACTCAAAGTTCCAGTAGTGGTCTTCCTGGAAGAGGTCGCGTACGAGCATCTGGACGACCTGCTGCGAGACGCCAATCGTGTGGAACACGACAGCAGACATGGTAGCGTCCGAGCTCTCAGCGCCGGTCGCGACAGCGTTGAGCGCAGTCCCACCGCTGGTACTGACGGCAGCAGCTTTCCACCGGTGCAGCCGGTCCAGGACGTGGAGAAACACGGTGATCCGCTCCGGTGGGTTGAACGCGTCGTCGAGGCCACATAGCGAGCCAAACACACGCACGCGCTGGTGCGTCCCAGCTGCATGGAGCACGGTGGTTGCGAAGCGCGCGAGCTGGTCGGCGGCCGCGCGTCGGTTCGTCGTCCGCTGCGAGACGACGCGGACAACGAACTCGGGGAAGGCGTCCTGGATCCCGACGAGCATCCCGCTCTCCTCCCCTTCCACGTCGTGCAGACGCTGCTCGTACAAGTCGACAATGAGCGTCAAGAGCAGCGTGACGTGCATGCGGCGGTCGCTCTTCTTCACGCTCGGCTTGCCACCCGTCGCAGTCGAAGAGACGAGCTCGTGCTTGTACGGCAAGAGCGGGTTCGCGACCTGCCGGCGCCACACGCGCACGCGTCTGCAGCACTGGACGAGGCGCTCAGCACGCACGAGGTCTCGGTCGTCGACGAGTGCACGGGACGCAGTGGGAGGAGAAGGACTGGCGCTCGCCCCACTCCACGGCAGCACGGGTGAGGCCAATGGGGCAACAGTCAGTGGTGCTGGAGAAGCAGAGGGGGTCCGAGGAACTCGAACGGCGCCTGGGAGGCTGAGGCTGCGGAAGAGCTCCGTGTCGTGTTGAAAGTGCTCGCAGAACTCGGCGCTCGCCCTCGCGAGGCTGCTCTTGAGCTTCGAATGCTTGGCTTCGGCCTGCGAGCGCGTGAGGCTGTCGAGCGTCATGGCGACGACTCTTGAAGCCCAAGCCGCACTGCCAATGACCACGGAGTGACTCTGGACTGGAGAAGGAAAGACGGAGAGAGACCGAACGAGGTCTATTTACGAGCGCTGTCGTCCTGAGACCGAGACGAGACGCACCATCGCATTCGACCTCGTCCGTCGCCTTCTCTTCTCCTTTGGTCATCGACCAAGCGATCCCATTGGCCATCGACTCACTCGACGGACGCAAAGGTGATCATTAGTTCCGAGACTTTCAGGTTGTGCTTGTGGTACGTCACCTAGAAACCCACACACAAGTCAGGAGTGAGTCGGTTGATTCGCATCCAAAGCCGCGTCTTCGAACGAGCGGACGAGAAAGCGCACCTTCGCCATGTCGAGAAGCCGACGCGACGCGGCGAACTTCCAGTCGGCACTGTACTTATCCGAGTAGTACACGACCCGCGAGATGCCGCTCTGCACGACCGTGTCACCACGTTGTGAGAACAACCTATTTCTCCATCCCACTACCGGACAGACGACAGAGCGGACTGTATCTGTATCTGTACCTGAATGATGAGCTTCGCGCACTCGTTGCAGGGAAAGAGCGCGACGTAGATCGTACAGCCCTTGACATCGGTCGAGTTCTTGTTCAGGATCGCGTTCATCTCGGCGTGGCACACGTACTGACGACAACAAGCGACAGTGATGGACGTGACAAGACCCGAACCTGGTCAGGTACGGATCTAGACGCGTCTGGACGCCATGTCAGAAGAGCAACCAACCAACCACCAGAGCTCGCTCGCACCGGGTACTTTGTGTCGAGGGGACTGCCGTTCATGCTCGCGCGAGCCCACGGGAGCTCGTCGTCGCTGCAACCATTCGGGAAACCGTTGTACCCAATGCCGACAATCTTCTTCTCGGGACTCACAATGCTGCCCAGTGTCCACCCACCCACCCACCCACACTCGTGTGTGAGATTCGCTCTTTATACCGGTATTTATCTCCCTTGTAAGCGAACGTACCACGCACCAACCTGCGTCGATGGGACTAATGGACCAGATCAAAAACCACCAATGTCGGGAGCAAAAACCAACCACGAGCGCAAACATATCAGCACCATCCATTCGCTCTTTGTTCACCGTGTGCAGAACAACGGTACGCCCACGTACTCCCTCCCGCACCTTTCGATCGCATCGCACTGAGGAACGCGACGCTCATAAAGTAATCGTCCCACGAGAGGTAGTCTGTCCGCTTCTGCGCCGCTCCAGCAGCTGCGACGGACGTTGCGCCACTCTCCGGCTCGGTCATCTCGGCGGCCGAAAGCGGCACCGCGGCGTCGTTGAGCGTCAGCGTCGGCACCGCTACCGACTGCTGCTTGGCGGCGGTTTCGACCGCGCGCTTCTCGCGCTTGAGCTTGCGAGCGGCGCTCTTCTCTTCGGCCGTGGGCGTCGGTCGCAGCGCCAGCGCGACTGCCGGTCCCACGCCCCGCTGCTCCCGCTCGGCTGCGAGCCACTCGGGGTGTTTAATTGCCACGTGCTGCTTCAAGTTTGTGTACCCATGCTTGAGCGACTGCGCGCGCAAGTTGCCGCAGCGACAGCGGAACGTCACGCGGCCAGCCTCGTCCGTCTCCCCCTCGGTGTAGAAGAGCTCCTTGATCTGCCGCCCTGAGAGCTGCTTCTCGCTGCTCATCGTTTCCTGCTTTCGAATGTTTTTCAAGTGCGTGGGCTGGACAATTATTGCAATATTGCATACAAATGTCAAGATCCAGCACGCACCACCAATAAAAACAACGTCACTGTACTGCGAGGAATACCGGTATCTCACTGTGCGTGAATCGAATCGACGCGTCCTCAGTCCTAAACCTACACGAGCGAGACAGAACTCGGAAGCGAGAGACGCTCCATCGCGAGCTGGAACGCCTGCATCTCGTCGGCCGAGTAGAGCGTGCACGCAAAGCGCGCTTGCAGGATACCGAGGAAGAGCCGGATGCCGAGCGGCAACGCCTTGTCGTTAAAGTCGTACTGGTCCGAGTGGAGGGCCCGCACGGCGTCGTCGTCCCCGTCGCCCTTTGTGCCGAGAAAGAAGAAGCAGCCTTTGCGCTCTTGGAGGTAGTAGCTAAAGTCCTCGGCTGCCATGAGCGGCAGCCCTGTCTCGCTCACGCTCAGGCCCATCGCCAGCGCGGCTTTCTGGACCGCCCGCGTCTCGTCCAGCGGGTTGATCACGGGCGCGTACCCGTCGGCGAACGTCACGTGGCCCGTCGCACCGACAGAGCTGCACGTCGCGTGCACAATCGCAGTCATGCGGTCCTTAATCTTCTCTGCGACCGCAAGGTCAAAGTCCCGGATCGTCCCGACTAAGTACGCTTGCGACGGAATCACATTGTTCGTCTCGCCGCCGCGAAACTGCGTGACCGAGACGACGGCCGTGTCCGTTGGCGAGAGCGAGCGGCTCACAATCGTCTGGAGCGCTTGGACGACCATGGCGCCAGCGAGGATCGGGTCGACGCATTGTTGTGGGGCTGAGCCGTGGCCGCCGACCCCGAGAATGTCGATCGTGAAGAGCACTTCGTGCGCCATCACGGGCCCCGGGCGCACGTGGACGCTGTAGAGCGGGAACGGGTAGTTCTGGACGCCGTAGACCTCGTCCACGCCTGCGAGCGCGCCGTCTTGAATCATGCGCTGGGCGCCGCCAGGACCAAACTCGGCAGGCTGGAAGATGAAGCGCACGCACGCGTCGGGCGGGAGCTGGTGGGCGTTGCGCACCAGCAGCGCACAGAGGCCGAGGACGATGACCATGTGGCCGTCGTGGCCCGAGAGGTGCGCCGCTGCGTCGAGCGGCTCGCCGTCCGCGGCGTCCACGTCCGCGTCCAGACTGTCGACTGCTGTCGCTGTCGCTGTCGTGTCGTCGTCCGGTGCTTTCCCAGCGCCCACACGGCGTTTCTTGCGCTTGCGCTGCTCTTTCCGCTGTCCCTTGTGCGTCGAGCAGTACGGTAAGTGGTCGTTCAGCTCCTCAACCGGCATCGCGTCCATGTCGGCTCGGAACGCGAGCACTGGGAGTTTGCGTGGCTTCGCGGCGGCCGTGAGGTCCACGGCGCGGTTCTCGTAGCCCACGTCGACAATCAGACCCGTAGTCGCGAGCGATTGGATGTTGCTCTGTGGGATCCGGAGCGTCGTCTCACAGAACCGCCGGACGAACGCCTGGGTCCGGACTTCACGAAACCCGAGCTCAGGGTACCGGTGGAACGCCCGCCGAATGTCGCGGAGCATGCGGGAGAACGCGATCCAGTCAATGCCAGCGTCATTCGCGCTGCTACTGCTGCTGGCTCGGCTTATAGGCCGCGTAAAGCTGCTCAAGAACGGCGCGATCTTGCCGCTGAGCGTCTGGAGCCCGTGCTTCCACGGGTCGTCGGACGGGTACAAGCTCTTGGTCGACACGTGGTGCGCGTGCGCAGGCGTGCGGGTGCTGGCTCCAGCGGCTGCTGTCGCGCTCTTTGCGCTGCCGTTCGCGCTCCCAGCGATGCCTGGAGACGCGGTCGACGCGGTCGGTGGGTGGGAAGCGTCTCCGTCTGAGCCGATCCCTGCGTTGCGCCCGCGCAAGCGCTGGCCGCGCACGGCCTCAGGCGAGTCGTAGTAGCGCTTAAGGAACTCGTCTTTCTTGAGCAGCAGCTTGCGGATCGCAGCCTCGCTCACGCCGTACTTGTCGGCGAGTTGGCGCTTCGAGACCCGCGAGTTCTCGGCGATCTGGATGATCTCCACGCGCTGCTTGTCGTTCAGGCGCTTGCCGACTCCCTGCTTGGCCTTTCGGGTAGCGCCTGCGCCTGCAATTCCGTCAGCGACTTCGTCGTCTTTGACGTCCACGTCGACGTCGACAGCAGCACTCTCGTCGCTCATGGCTGTTGCTGACGTTATGGCGCGCAGGTTTGCCGTGTGTGGAGGATGAAATCGGCATAGTGACGAAATCAAGGCAGTTGATTCAAATTACGTACTTAGTGAGGAAGGAATGGTAGTGCTGTCTTCAAAAATGGGCAAAAGAGAATTCAAGTTCTGGTTCAATCACACGAGAAGAATGTCGATCGGCGAGCGGCTACGTGCGACGGCGGACGAGAGCGAGAGCGACGACGACAGCGAGTGGGCGAGTCGCAATGACGCCGACGCGCTCGACGCGGCGCTCGCCGTCGCTGCAGACACGGAGCGGCTGACGGCTGCGTCTCCGGCCCCGCCAGTGCTGCCGCGACGCGAGCTCGCAGTCTTGGGCGACACGTGCGCCATTTGCTTGCAGGCGCTCGCAAACGCGGCGCTTGTACGCGGATGCTTCCACGCGTTCTGCCTCGAGTGCCTGAGCGCGTGGGTGCAGACACAGGCGCTCCATGGGCTCGAACGCCCGACATGTCCGCTCTGCAAGGCGCGATTCGACTCGGCGCTCACGAACGTCGCGTCCGAGTCCGACTTTGACGAAGTGCGCTTCCACGGCCGCCATAGTGTCCGCCATAGCAGCACGTCCGAGCAGCTGCAGCGCCGGTCGCTTGTATACAGGCGCCGCATGCGATTGATGACGCTCAACGGCGTCTCTGTGGCTTCGATTGCGCTTCCAGTGCCGCTGAAGCTGCGGGGCGAGTACGACGCGTGGCTCCGGCGGGAGCTAGAGGCCTGTATCGGCACCGGCCTCGACCTCACAGTACTCGTCTCGCTCGTCCAGTGCTGCGTCGAGAAAGTGCACCGGAGCGACGTCGCCCGCGGCTACCGGGAGCTCGAAGCGGCTCTGCAGCCGTTTCTGTACGACGACGCGACGATCTTTGCCCGCGAGCTCGCATTCTTCCTAGGCTCGCGCTTCAACATGGACGCGTACGACGCAGTGCTCGAGTACAGCTGCGCGAGCTCCGAGACGTGCGCGACAGGACAGTGTGGAGGCGGTTTTAATAGCCACACGTCATGAGCAACACGACTGGTGAATGCGTATGAAAGGGGGGGTGGTATTGCCGCGATGCATACGTAATCACGAGCGGTGCTAGCACACTCTGCTGCAGTATCCACTGGCTACGCCTTCCCGAGTACGAGCGCGAGCAGCGCCATGCGCACGTACATGCCGTTCTCCATCTGGCGAAAGTACGCAGCACGCGGGTCGGCGTCCACTTCTTCCGCGATCTCTCCCACGCGTGGGAGCGGGTGCATGAGGACCATCCGCGGCTTTGCTTCCGCAATCGTCGCACACGTAATCACAAAGCTGTCTTTCACCGCATTGTACGCGTCTTCGGACTCGAATCGCTCCTGTGGGTCGAACGGCAGTAAAAAAACACGCAATCCTGGTGAGAAACGAGCGTCCAATCAAGTCGGATGTCGAATGTCGGACGTCGGACGTCGGACCTTTTGCACGCGCGTGACGTAGAGCACGTCGCTCTGCTTGATGACAGAGTCGAGGTCGGACGTCTCGTGTTGCGAGACGCCACGCGCCATCAGCTCCTCCACAATGTAGCGCGGCATCTGTAGGCTCTCTTGTGGCATAGGGGATACACAGTGGTTACATGAGACGACGCGGTTACTTCGTAACCCGTACCCCCTCCTACTCCCTCACACAAGCGTACAGTACATACCTGGGGCGACGTAATTGATCGTAACGTGAAAGAGCGCAAGCAAGCGGGCGAGCGAGTGCACCGTGCGGCCGTTCTTGAGGTCGCCGACCATCGTGACGACTTTGCCTGCGAGCCCATCGAGGTCGCGACCGAGCTCGTTGTAGATCGTGTAGAGGTCCAGCAGCGCCTGGGTCGGGTGCTCGCCGACGCCGTCGCCGGCGTTCAGCACGGGCTTCCGGGTCGCCCCAGCCGCAACAGCGGCGCTGCCTTTTACGGGGTGGCGCAGCACGATCACGTCCGCGTAGCACTCGAGACAGCGGATCGTGTCACTGAGCGTCTCGCCCTTCTTGCTGCTCGACGAGCTCTCGCTCACTGGCACGACGAGGCCGCCGAGGCGCAGCATCGCGGCTTGGAACGAGCACGACGTGCGTGTGGACGGCTCAAAGAAGACGTTGGCGAGCAGCTGGTACGAACGATCGAGGCAGAGACAGCAGCAACACGAGGGCGGGTTGAGCGACTGTGGGTGTGAGCGATGCAACCCTGTAAAGTAGACGCACGCACCTTGCCCTTGAGCAGGTTGGACGCGCCTTGACGCTTGACGACGTCGCGCATCTCATCGGCGACCTGGAGCACGCGTCTGGACACTGCTGTGAGCACGAGTATCGCGAGACGCAGAGCTCCGTATAACAACAGAAAAAGCCACGCACTTGGCGCTCTCGACGTCGAACTGCTCGACTGAGAGAATGTTCGCGCCTGCCCAGGATCCCTTCGCGTCCAGCGCCATGGCTTCTTGAAGGTTGGTCGTGTGTGGTGGTGGTTGATGCTGATATTGCGACTTTTGAAAAAGTGAAACGTGAGCCAAAAGCGCACCAAGCTCGCTGAAATTCGAAATGTCAAAAACAAATTCTGAAATATGCGGTGAAGCGCCAATCAATGGTTCGCGTCGTTTTGAGCTGAGCTCAGTTGACCATTTCGATTCGCTGTCACACAAGCGACCGAGGCCGATGGCGGGCGACGATCTGCTCAAGAAGTCCAAGAAAGGCGGCGCTGGGGGCGCCGGCGGTGCCGCTGCGGGCGGCACGACGCACGGCAAGAGTAACGGCAAAGGCGCGGGCGTCGGTGGTTTCCAGCACCTCGGGCTCAGCCCCGCGGTGTTCCGCGGCGTCATGGCGATGGGGTACAAAGTGCCGACGCCGATCCAGCGCAAGTCGCTGCCGATCGTGCTCTCTGGCAAAGACGTGGTCGCGATGGCGCGCACCGGATCCGGAAAGACGGCGGCGTTCCTTATCCCGATGCTCGAGAAGCTCAAGGAGCACTCGACCAAGGTCGGCGTGCGTGCGCTCGTCCTCTCGCCCACACGCGAGCTCGCCGTGCAGACCATGCGGTTCGCCACGATGCTCGCCAAGTTCATGAGCCTCAAGATCTCGCTCATTGTGGGCGGAGAGGGCATGGAGCAACAGTTTGAAGCCATCGCGGCGAACCCCGACGTGATTGTCGCGACGCCGGGGCGGCTCATGCACCACCTCCAAGAGATCCCGGACTTTACGCTCCAAGTCGTCGAGTACGTGGTCTTTGACGAAGCCGATCGGATTTTCGAGATGGGCTTTGCCGAGCAGCTCCAGGAGATCCTCAAGAACATGCCCGAGAGCCGGCAGACGCTGCTCTTCTCAGCGACGCTGCCCAAAGCGCTCGTCCAGTTTGCCCGCGCGGGGTTGAGCGAGCCCGAGCTCATCCGCCTCGACGTCGAGAACAAGATTTCCGAGAACCTCAAGATGGCGTTCTTCACCGTGCGGTCGAACGACAAGCCGGCGCTCTTCCTCTAC
Source organism: Globisporangium megalacanthum (assembly GCA_023334115.1). Lineage (NCBI taxonomy): Eukaryota > Oomycota > Peronosporomycetes > Pythiales > Pythiaceae > Globisporangium > Globisporangium megalacanthum. The sequence goes on along the minus strand of JAASGD010000841.1, from coordinate 5,094 downwards.
ATGGTGCGCGAGTTCATCCCTGCGGACGAACAGACGATCGTGTTTGCAGCGACGCGACACCACGTCGAGCTCCTCCACGAGCTGCTCCGTGCGAACCACATTGACTCGTCGTGCGTGTACGGCGACATGGACCAAGCGTCGCGCAAGATCAACATTGGCAAGTTCCGCGCCAAGAAGACGAACTTACTGATCGTGACGGACGTCGCTGCGCGTGGGATTGACATCCCGCTGCTGAACAACGTCCTCAACTACTCGTTCCCGTCGACTGCGAAGCTCTTTGTCCACCGTGTTGGTCGTGCGGCGCGGGCGGGTCGCAGTGGCGCCGCATTCAACTTTGTCGACCCCGACGAACTCCCGTTCATGGTCGACTTGCACTTGTACATTGGCCGACGGCTCGAAGACTCGTCGCCAGTCAGTGTAACGCCGTACGCACTTAGTGACATGCAGGTCGCAGATGTGCACTACGGTGCGTTCCCGAACGAACTGATTGACCAAGAGACGGAGCACATGGCCGACGTGATGAAGAACCACCCGCAGGTCGCACCGCTCGTGAAAGTGTGTGAGAACGCGTACAAAGCGTACACGCGGACGCGTGCGGACCCGTCCAAGCTCTCGATCAAGCGCGCGAAGGACGTGCTCATGAAGAAGATTCACCCGCTCTTCATGGCCGAGTACATGAAAGCCGACGCGAAAGCCGAGAAAGTCGAGTACATTGAGTCACTCCAGAGCTTTCGGCCGCCGCAGACGATCTTTGAGATCGCGTCGGGGACGCACTCGGCCAAGAAGAGCTCGGCGGCAGTCGTGATGATGCAAGGGAAGCGGAAGCTCCATGGGAAGATCATTCGGAAAGAGGCGACCAAGGGCGAGAAGGACCACACGGGCGTGCTCGACCGGGTCTACCACGACAACGACGACGACGATGACGTAATCAACGACGACGAGAAGCAGAAGCTCGCACGACGCGTCGCAGCGAAAGCTGCTGCAGAAGCGGACGCCGCAGCACGTCGCCAGGCGGCGCTCGAGGCGCTGCAGTCCAAGAAGACGTTCTTCTTGTCCAAGTTTGACCGGAAGCAGCTCAAGAAGCGCGTGGCCAGTGGCGAGAACGAAGTGGACGTGATGAAGGAGATTGCAGCCGCCAAGCAGCCGAGCGAGAGTGGCGGTGGAGGTGGCGATGCCGACGACGTCGGTGACGCGGAGAACAATGACGCGGCGGCTGCTGGTCGGGCGACAGAGAGCGACGAGCGGTCGAAGAAGCGGAGTTTTGCGGACCGGGAGCACTACATTGGGTACCTCAAGGACGGCGAGCACGCGACGGAGGAGTTCCTCGCACGGGGTGCAGAGGGCGGGAAAGTGAACTCGTTCCAAGAAGCGCGGCTGGAAGAAGCGATCTTGGACGTGAACCCGGACGAAGCGATTGAGCTGAACAAGAAGCGGCGCATTTTGCACTGGGACGTGCGCAAGAAGAAGTTTGTCAAGACGACCGCGGGGGAACTGACTGCGCAAGGAACGCTGAAGCGCCGGAACGAAAGTGGCGTGAATGTGCGCAAGAAGAAGGAGGTCGGCGCGATCTACAAGAAGTGGCAGCAGCGCCAGAACAAGCGCGTGTTCACGGGCGGCGAAGAGGACGACGACGCGGCGGGTGGGAAGCGGCTCGACTACCGCCACGGCCGCAAGCCGCAGCTGCCCGCAAAGAAAGCGAATGTGAACAAGCACGCAAAGGACGAGCTGCTGAGCGAGTCGAAGATCCGCAAGGAGGAGACGCGCAAAGCGCGCTCGCGGGGCGTCAAAGTCGCGGCCTCCGGCGTGCGCTCCAAGCGCGGCAAGGGCAACGTCAAGGGCAAGACCCACGGCGCGCCGACGCGCAGCAAAGCGATCATCCGGCGATAGATACTCACTGTGAGGGCAGTTATAGCGACAAAAACGGTTTTTTTTCGTTATCGTTCATTTGCTGTTGAGCTTCAAGACCGCATCTGTATGGCAAGATCCGAGAGTGACAAAATCGAGGGGAAACGTCAGGATGTGGAGAGTGCGCGCACCACTCGGATGCGCGAAGCGCCATGTCCGCTTGGCACGCGCCGCCCCGTTCTCCACGTCAACTGCGCCCGCAACTGCGGTAGCCACAGCGCACAGCGACGGCGCGTGGCCGCAGGTGGTGACACCAGCGCTTGCCCGCGAGCTGCTCGCGAACGGGTACGTGGTCATTCGTGGCGCGTTCTCTCCGTCTCATGCCCGCGACCTGCGGCGTGAGATGGACGAGCTGCGCGCTGCCGGCCACTTTTACGCAAACGCGACGCACATTTTACTCCCAGACTCCCCACAGCCTGCGCTGCTGCTCAAGCGGCACATCCTCGAAACGGAGCTGGCGCTCGAGCGCACGCGCAGCCACGCGCCGACCCTGCGCCGGTTTTTCGACGAGCAATGCATGTTTGCGCCGTTAGCGCACGTGCTCCCACCGTGGCTCGCGCTGCAGGGCGCAATGGTCAAGCTGCAGTACAATGCAGGCAGCGGCGGCTGCTTCCCGCTACACTTTGACACGTACGGCGACGACGGCAAGTGCGTCACTGCCGTGCTCTACTTGAACGAGCACTGGACCCAGGGCGACGGTGGCGAGCTCGTACTATATCCGTTCCCAGCCGCTGAGCCCATCGTCGTAGCGCCCCGTCTCGGCGACCTCGTGCTCTTCTCGTCGCAGCAAATGCTGCACCGTGTGCTGCCGTCCCGGAAGCCCCGCCACTGCCTCACAACGTGGATGTACCAGGGCACACCTGACGCGGCGTCTCGAACCGCGTTCTACCGCGACATGGCCGCTCCCAGCGCTGACCGCAGTGTGGGCGACGACTCAGACACGTTTGTCGCTATGATGGAGAAAGTGCTGTCGTCACCGTTCCGGCGCCACTTGCAGAAGCTCGTGTACGCAGCTGAGTGGACGCAGTCGCTGCACGAGTCGCACCTCCCGACTGCTGCGTTCACCGAGTACATGACGACCCACGCACATGAACTGAAGGTCATTGAGCAAGCGACGGAGCAGATGCTGCGCAACTTCCGCGTCAAGGACCCTGTGCAGCCATCGACGCTGCCGGCGACGTTCGCGGAGCTCACTGCGCAGCTGCTCGGGACAGCGTCGTCAGCAGACGGCAGGAAAGCGGCAGCAGTAGCTCGTCTCCGACATATTCCGTGGTTCTGACGGCACTGGGAACGCCAGCAACTGGTTGGTTGAGAAGAGCCATGAAGAAGCTGTTGCAAAGGACCTGCACGGTTGTCTCCCTCACTTCCTGACTCTCTCTCACTGACTGCAGCCTCGTGCGACCACCTTCCAGGTCTTGGCGTGCTCTCCCTGGATGTACAAGGTGTCAGTCAGGTTCGTGACGACGCACGAGTGGTTTGGCAGGATGATCAGGCGCTGGCCAATCAGCGGCGACGGGACGCCCTCGACGTGCTTGAGCCAGCCGTGCTCCTCCGAGAGCTTGCACACCTCGAAGCACACGACCTCGCGGCCGTCGCTCAGCACCGTCCTGTTCTGCGTCGGGGGCCGCTCGAGGTGCTCAAAGTCCTTCTCGTAGAACGCCAGCCCGTAGCAGCTCGAGCCGAACGCACCGCCCTCTGTTGCGCGAGGTCTGAGCAAACGTTTGAGTGGCAAGCGAGACGAGCGTCAAGACGGTCGTTACTCGCCACAACAACGTCGTCGACCGGCCACCGACAGCAAGTACCCAGCGAACAACACGTACGTGTCAGAGCTGAGAACCTTGGAGCCCGCGTCGACGATGAAGTGGTACTTGTTGGAGCTCACGACCGTGACGAGCACACCGAGCGCCACGTCCTTTATCGAGAACAGCCCAATGTCCACCGGCGTGCGGTCGAGGAAGACGTAGTTACCTGGGCGGATCTGCTCGACGGCACAGCACACACCAGCAGCCGCCACAGTCGCGTCAGCGTCAAGCGTGGTGAGTCATCTTCTTATCGATGGACCCCCTCCCCTCCACACTCACCTCTGTGATCCCCACGAAGCTTTTGCGCGCCGGCTCCGTCAGCGTGCTGCCGACCGAGACCACAGGCACTGCGATGCCGTTCTGGTACAGCAACCCCACACACGCATGTGAGCCATTTCGGTCTGTATAGGTGCTCAGCTTGTAGGCGGCCGCACACCTCCTCCAGCACGGTCTTGATACGGACGAGAATGCTGCGCCCCGTCTCTGCGATCTCGGCGCACTGCTCCACCGTGTTGCACGAGTGCGCGTGTCCTGTGGCGCACCACCACATGAGTTGTCACACTATGAAACTGTGCCAATATACTCGCTACTGGACACTCCAGTCTCGCACCAGCGTGGGACAGCAGTCCTGTGAACTCGAGCTTCGGCGACTTGGCGATGCGACGAGCAAACGCGAGGATGCGCGGGTCGCCCTCCTCGAGCCCCACGCGGTGGTAGCCCACGTCGATGTGGAGAAGCACTTTCACGGCGTAGTCGCACGCGTTGGCGGCCTCCTCGACTGCGTCGACGCCGTTCACGCTGTCGACTGTGATCCGCACTTCGATACCGAACTGCTTGGCCGCGAGAAGTAACTGGCTCACTTTCGCGGATTGCACGACCGGGTACGCGACCAGCACGCTCTTGAGCGCTGTGAGTCCGCTGTGGAGGTACATGAGCGCCTCCAACGGCTTGGCGACCGTCAGGCCGCTCACACCGGCGCTCAACTGCAGCGCCGCGATCTCAACGCTCTTGTGCATCTTAGCATGCGGTCGCAGCTGCACGCTGTGCGCGTCTGCGAGCTGCTGCATGCGCTCGACGTTGCGCCGCAGTCGCGCCTCGTCCACGATCACGCTAGGCGTTGCTATCCACTCGCACATGGTGGCCTGAGGAGGAGGTTGCTTTGAGATAGTTTGCTGAGAGAGTATAAACCTGCACATTAGGACAAAACGGAACATACAGGCGTTTTCAATACAGAGCACAATTGTGCCAAAACGGAACACAATCAAGAGTGTATGTATTTTTATCAGCCCACAATGCACTCGCCAGCAAGACACGGCGAGATGAACTGCTCCATGTGCTCGAAGTACTTGGCACAATCCTGCTCAGTGACAAGCTCACTACTGCTCTC
>JAASGD010000840.1:0-15832 GCA_023334115.1 Globisporangium megalacanthum | reverse complement strand
GGCTGGAAGGCGACCCAGTTACGTGGTTGGGCAGATAGAGAGAGAGAGCGGCTGAGACGGAGACGCACCGCCAAACTCCATGTACGACGCGTTCTTCCGGCGCCACGTCGCGTCCATCTTGACGAGTGCTGATGAGTTAAGGTACAGTACCCACACAGCCATCACATTAGACAGCGGATGATCTAGAGGTCGCAAAGCCCCTACTTCACTCCACACCCACGCACTGTAGTAGAAGAGCTGGAAGAACGCCGAGGGGTCTTCAAAGAGCGTCCAGTGCGTTCCTGGCGTCTGGTCGAAGTCGCCATTCCCGAGCTGGAGCAGCCCCGCGAGCATGCACGTCAAGTTGATCCCAGCCACACACACGGGGTACCACCGTTTGGCCTCGGCCGGCTTCTGCGCTGCTGCGATCGCCCGCATCTGCGTTGGGAACGCTTCGAACGCGTATACGAGGCACTTGAGCGCGAGGACGCCGCCGCCCCGAAAGTCCGTGTCTGGGGTCGCGCTCTGGAAGCCGATGGCGACCCAGCCGTCTGAGACGCGCGCAAACTCCCGTCTCGGGAACGGCGGCTCCAGCACAGAGGCAGGAGTAGCGTTGTCGTCACCAACTGTGTAGTCGGACGAGACAGACGAGCGTTTGTGCAACACGAGCACTGGCGCGTCCTGGTAGACGGCGTCCCAGAGACGCTGGAGAAGCGTCTCGAAGAGCTCGTCGCCGGCTTCGCACTTGCGGTTCAAGTCGCGCTGGAGCACGCCGAGCTCGCTCGAGGCCACAGCTGACGGTACGCGGCCAGCGCCTGCTCCACTCTGGTTCTTCAAGCCCGCGATCGTGTGCTTGGCGTGCGTGAGTGTCTGCGACGCAGACGACTGGAGCTGCTGGAGCTTCGCTGTCGCGACGAGCAGCAGATCGTCGGCTGTCGGGTCGTCTTTCATTGTGAGCTTCCTCGCGACTGGTGTCGCAGGCAGTCGGATCTTCTTGAGCGACTGCGAGACGGCCAACGACCCGAGTCGCTGGCTCAGCTTCACGTACAGTTCGTTGCCAGCGCTGCTTGCGCGGCTCCGGCGGCCACTCGACGACGGATGGGAGGCGTCCCGCAACTCGACACGCTCCGCACTGAACGCGTTGCGGTTCGTCTTCGTCTTCTCATCGTCGTCCAAGAGAACGTACAGTGTCTCGCACATCTCGTACTCGGTCAGCTGCGGGTGGTTCGCGAACGTGCACACGTGGCAGACCCAGCAAAGGCTGTCGTCCTCCAGTCAAGATGATGACGTATCGTCGCTGTCTGCGCTTGCCTGCGACGCCTCTCGCGGCTGCGCGGTCAGCGAGGATCTCCTCCTGGAGCTCTGCTGGCAGCGCATTAAAGACCTCGGCGTCAATCTCGTCGTCCTCGTTGTTGGTCGGCTGCACTGGCGCTCGGACAGGGGCGAGGAGAGGCGTCTCGTCTCGCGAGGGCAGCTGCACAATCGTTGGAGACGCTGGCGTCCACGAGCCCCTGTCAGCTGCACTTCCACTGCTACTGCGACGCTGAAACGCATTCGTTTCGCCGACCTCGTCATCGCCGTCGTCTTCGATCGGGACTTCAACGAGGACGCCGAGGCTCCCAGCTGCTGCTTCTCTTCCAGTTCGTCACCTAATGAACCCAGCGATGGCATCGACAGGTGTGCCGTGGGCTTTTGCCGTGGGCGTGGGGGTGTCGCGTCGCTTCTTCTGCTGGTGGGCGTCCATCGGCTCCATTGATTCGTGCTCTCTCAGCTTGGGACTCGGACGTTCCTGATGTCGTTGTTGCACTCTGACATGTGCAGAAGTTCCGGTGGAACTGACCAAACGCATGTGTTCTATAAACCAATCAGCATACTCAGGCGGGTTCGTGAGCCAACTCTCTAATAAACTTACTACCAATCACTGACCTCAAGCGGCTTTTCCGATAGAACGTAGTGCTGAAGTGCCCAGATCAGATGTGCCAATCCTCAGATAGAATCATTACTGATCTGGGCACTTTCCCATACAATCACACCCGAAAAGCCGCTTGAGGTCAGTGATTGGTAGTAAGTTTATTAGAGAGTTGGCTCACGAACCCGCCTGGCATTATGATTAGTCGTTAAAATGACTGCACTTTCTTTGAAAGAATGAGTTGTCTATATAGCTCATCTAAAAATCCAACAATAATAAAAAAAGGTTTCGGGTCTATTCACACAACAAGTAGAAAATGCACAGCAACATCAGATTCATAAAAATTAACGTTTTGCAACAGTCTAATCTGATTGGCTAAAAAGAAATGGGTCAAAGAATGACTGCGCATTTGCATAGAATGCAATTGCAGTTGTGATAACTGAGAAATTGAAAAGCTCATAAAAGTAAGGGCAAAAAGTGCTCAAGTCCGAACTTGTCGAAAATGATGTCGACTTTGCACAAACTATCTCGTACTGTCGATGTCAATTGTCAGTTGTCGATGTCGATAATCAATTTCATGACATTGACACCTACATCGGTTATCGACAACCATTATCGACAATATAGCTGTCAGTCCATAATTATTATGAAAATAACATCATTGCTCGTTTGCTGTGTCGTCAAACAAGCAGTTGGCGAGACGACATGCTCCCGCATCAGTTCGAGCGGCTCCCCGGCCACGCGATGGACGTCGAGATGCTCCCAGAGTTGGACGCAGCCGTCGCGTTCCTGCAAGAGGAGATCGCGCAGTTGCGGGCAGGGGCGCTTGACCACCGCCTGTACGCGCTCGTTGAAGCACCACCCCTGCCGAGCGACCAGTTTTCGACACTTTTAAAAACGTGGAAGGCGCCACCGCCGCCTGCTGCGCTTATCGAAATGGCGCGCGTGCTCCAGCCAAAGGGTTCAATGAAGCAAGCGACGGTAGACCAGACCGCGTCGGAGAGGGACGGCAGCGATGGCCGCGGGGATCCGAGTCCCAGAGACGCGAAAGCAGGAGCAGAGGGTTTTTTCGACAGCGTTGAGAAACCTTCGGAAGCCGCTGTGCGCGTGGACGTCGAAAATGACAAGCTGCAGAACGACAACGCTGAGAGAGCGCTCGCGAGTCTCCGCGCGCTGCGCAAGAGTATGCTGCTGGACGTGCTGTCGAAAATCCGCTCCGTTGCGAAATCCAAGGGCGTGGTGCGTGGACATTTTAATTTTGGTGTCAACAATCGCTCAATGGTGTGGCTGACACAAAATGTATGGGGGTGGCTCTATAATTCTTGCGCGCGCACAGGACCCGGCCATGTTTGCAACGCGCGAGTCGGCGTTTCTGGACCTCGACGCGATCGCTCGCGACGTGGAGCGAGGGGCGACGACCGAGTGGGAGCTTTTTGCGCACCACGTGTACCTTTTCTGTCAGCACGTGATCGCCGACTCGGAGACGCACGCGCAGCCGGACGCCAAGCAAAAGGGCGTCGAGTTGCTCCACTTTGCACGCACGCTCACCGAGACGCTGCGGAAAGCGAGCGCAAAGAAAGAAGAGGCGCTGCTCCAGGAGCTCGCACGGTCGCAGCAGCGACCGACGGTGGCGACAGTGGCGACACCAGGGCCGACACCAGTGGCGCCGACAGTGGCGCCGACAGGGAAGGACGTCCTCGATGACGAAGAAAAGGCGCGACAGGAGGCAGCGAACGACGACTCGGACGCGGCGACGGCGGACGATAAGCGCGCCAAGTCGCCACTGCTGTCGTTCGCGAGTCCGTCGTCGAGACGCTTGTCGGCAGAGGCCGCGTTGACGCCGAACCGCGTGTCGGCGCGCATCCGCCACCGCGGCAGCAGCTTCAGCTTCAGCGACGCTGCGTCCGGGCACGACGAGACGACGGCTCGCGACAACAACGACGACGACAACGACAACGACGATGACAACGACAACGACAACGACGACGCGGAGATGCGAACGAAGCGGCCGCGCGCTGCGTCGACCGTGTCGACCTCGACGCCGCCTCCTCCAGCTGCGGCGCTGAACACGACAGCGAGCGAGGACGACAACATGAGCGGCGGGGAGTCGGGCAGCCAGTTGTCGGCGTCGGAAGCCGAGTCGGCGAAACGTCGCGGCGGCAGAGCGCGCGAGGCGGCGTCGAGTGCCCAGACGACACCGACGACACGCACGCGCACGCGACAGCGCCGTCCAGTGCTTCCAGCGACGCGTGTGAGCTCGCGCCAGCAGAAACGCCGTGCTGAGCGTGCGCGGGCGGCCGAGGACGACGACGAGAAGGAGGCGTCGGACGCGACGACCACCCACCGCAACGACGGCGAGGACGACACCGCACAGGACGACGACGACGACGACAACAACACGAACCAGAGTGACGCTGGCGCCACGTCGCCCCCACCGCCGCCGCCACCACCGAACGTCCTGCTCACGAAAGCCGGGCGGCCGCGCAAGCGACCGGGCCGGAAGCCTGCGGGCTATAAGAAAGGGGAGAGCAAGTAGCGACCGAACAAGCACACGGGTAGGTGCCAGTGGACCAAGGACCTAGTTTCGAGTGGTCCTCTCCATACGAAAGGCATCCCTCCCTCCGCTTCCCATCGCCATCCACGCGCTGTTCAGCGTTCTACAGCTTGCTGCTCGCGTCCTCTGCGTCCTGCAGAATCTTGGCGACGAGGCGCACAAAGTACTGTTCGTCCGTGATGGCTGCGAACGGCTCGACGCGCTGGAGGAACCGGCCGTTGCTCGTCGCGAACGGCACGACTGCTCCGGAGCGCACGTCGCGCACGTCGACAATGTGCGCGTGGTGCGCTTCAATGTGGTCGTCAAAGAACACGGTGAGGCTGCTGTCGTCCGTCCCCACTGCCGCCGCCTCACTGCTGTCGTCCACGAGCAGCAGCTTGCCGTACTCGCCGTTCTCGGCGTGCGCGCTCCACCACTCCCAGCAGTCGCGCAGTGCGAGCGTCGTGCTCTCGCGCAGCATCGCCGCCAGCTTGTCCTGGATCGCCGCAAAGCCACGCACAATCTCTACAGCACCACTAACGCTGTCGTTGGCGCTGCTCTTGTAGAATGTCTCGAGGGCCCGTGGATCGTCCCGGTTTGCGCTCGAGAACGGCAGTTTCGTGAGCGTCCCGACAGCGAGCGCGGTCCCGTCGGCGCTGTAGCCGTCGCGGTAGAACGTGCCGACGCGTGCGCTACCAGGCGACACGTCGAGCTTGAACGTGTCGGGCAACGTCGTGCCGGGGCAGAACGGGTGCGTCCCGTCGACGAGCAGCTCGAGTTCTTTCGCGACTTCCGGGATGTCGTCGCCGAACGTGCGGAACACGAGCTTGAACTCATACGTTGGCGACGACGTCGTGTCGCGACTGTCGCGATTGTCGCTACGGGCGGCGAGGAACGACAGCAGGTGGAGGAACGACGGGAGCAAGTAGAATTTGCCTTCGCTCCACGCTTCCTGCAAACGGGACTCGGGGAGCGCGACCGCCGCACGCTAGAGAGTCATAGCCACACACACAAGACAACCACGAACGTCAGAGGAGGCAGCAGGGAAGTTGCTGGAGGGGAGGGGAGGGGAGGGGAGGAGACGGGATGGTACCTTGGCGGCGTCACGCTGGTCGCCTTCGGGGAAGTGGAGCTTGGCCAGGACGTCGTGGAACGATCCGCGGACGCGGCTGCCAGGCCCGTCGCCCCCTGTGAATGCCGACTGGAGCGCTGTGCGCTGCTTCTTGGCCGCTCTAATGGATCGATTCCCCAGTCAGTCCGTCATCAGTCCTTCCTCCCTTCCTTTTTTCACCCTTCTCCCTTCCCACGCACTTGTTGAATGCTTTGAGCTGCTCGACGCTCCCGCTGTCGGCGCTCTCGAGGCTCTTGTACGGGTGCGCGTCGTCCACAAACTGCTTATACGTGATGAGTGGCAGGGCCACGTCGGCGCCGTCGACGACCACCGCTGCGACGCCGCCGGCTGGCGGCTCAATGCTCGAGGCCTCCGAGACGCACACCCACTGTCGTGACGACATCACAGAGCCACGGCGAGTTAGTTGATCACGCGTTTTCGATTGATCCAATCCAGTGCGTGTATAGTGAAATCAAGTATAAAATGTGGACATACTTCGCTGGGATGCGACGGGTGCACGTAGCCCCACGTGCACTCGGAGAGGAGGTAGTCGACCGTGTTCTCCATCGTGCGGCCGCCCGCCGCGTCCGACATGAGCACCGTGCGGTTCAGGTCGAAGTGCAGCACCACGCGGCGTCGTGCGTGCGCAGCCATCGCCATCTCAGTCGCTCGCTCTGTTGGTTGTCTGGAGCTGTTCGGTTTCACACTAATGAACGAGCTTGCATGGATGGCAACACACAACGAACACTTGTAAGCTAGCAAAACGAAGAGATACCAACTCTCCCATTTTTTCATTTCCAATGTCGAGATCTTCAGTCTCGCGGATTTTCGACACCTCACTTTTTGCGGTTTCGCACTCGAGAATTTCACTACCAGCGTGGCAGCAATGAACATGAACATGAACATGGACCCAGCCGCCGGCAGCCCGTGGTTCACGCCCGCCGCCGACCCAAACTACGCCGCCATGCGTCCTGCAGCGCGTGGTCAGCCGCACACGTTCCACATGAACAACACTCCTGCGCCGCCCAGCTCTTCGTCCGGCAGCTACGTGGGCGACGCCGACGACGAGGACTATGCGAACGAACCGCCGCTGCTCGAAGGTGCGGGGCTGCACAACGGACTTTTATCTAGGATATTGTATAGAAAAGTCCCACTGCGACACTAACACCACATACGCTGCACCCCAGAGCTCGGCATCAACTTTGACCACATTTGGCTCAAGACGCAGTCTGTGCTGCTGCCGACCAAGCAGATCAACGAACACATTCTGGACGACGCCGACCTCGCTGGTCCGCTCGTCTTCTGCTTCCTCTTTGGCGTCTGCCTCCTGTTGGTACGCCGCCTCGCTTCCCGTCCCGTCATCCTATCTTGTCGAAAACCAAACCCGTCGCTGATTGGGATTGTTGACATTTTGGACAGGCCGCCAAGGTGCACTTTGGGTACATTTACGGCTTTGGCGTCCTCTCGTGTGTCTTCATGTACCTGCTCATGAACCTCCTGTCGCCCGAGCGCACAATCGACATTTACCGCGTCTGTTCCGTGCTCGGGTACTGCCTCCTCCCGATTGTCGCGCTCGCAGCCGTCAACATTGTCGTCTCGGTGCACAAGCTTGGACTCGCTGGCTTTGCGCTCGCGTCACTCGCGATCCTCTGGAGCTCGCACACGGCGTCGCGGTTCTTTGAGAAAGCGCTCTACATGACGGAGCAAAAGTACCTCGTCGCGTACCCGATCGTGCTCGTCTACAGCTGCTTTGTGCTCATCACGGTCTTCTAAACGAGAGAGAAAGTACCAGAGCGACGGACTGAGTTATCGACACGATGAGAGGACGAGGACGACGACACCAGCAGGGACGGAGGATTCCAGAGTCAGGCGGGCATCACCTGGTTGTGGTGCAGTGAAGTGGTGGGAAGAAAGTAAAAAAAGGGAAGTGGATGCACACGACAACGGAATCGTTGTGGTTGGTCGGAGAGTCTGTCGTCTGTCGTCTCGAGGTCGAGTGTGGGGTAGGGTGGTTGATTGACGCTTCGGCAGTCACGCAGGCTGCCACGAGTACGTGCCGAACAACGGGTCGAGCGTCCACGTCCGCGACTCGGCAGTGTGCTGCGCGGGCTCACACCCAGCGCCGTCGCGCGCCTGCTCTTCGCAGCAGGCCCAGCGCCCAGCGATGAGCGTGCCGCCGACGTAGTACGCTGCGTGTCGGCGACAGCCGTCGACGCTCGCGGGCGTCGCGGGGTCGAACGCAGCACCACAGCGCGTGCACGTGAGGCGCGACAGCGACATGTCGGCGCCGTCCTGTCGTTGCACCGCATAGCGCAGCGCACGCGTCGTCGCGTAGAGCAGCAGCGAGCCGTCGTAGGCGGTGCGTGGTGCACCACGGCGATACCTCGCAGCTGCGAGCTGGCGGATCGCGCTGAAGAGCACCGCAAGCGTCGACGCACCGTGGATCTTATCGTCTGTCGTGAGGTCGAGTGCGAGCACGCGGCTGTCGTTGTTGTTGTCGTTGGCGCTGCCGTCGTTGTCGCGACGCAGCGTCGGGAGCACGCTGAACGAGCGCCCTCCGACAGCGTCGACGACCCAGTCTGGGAGCTCAGCTGCGAGCACGCGCGGGTCTTCGAGGAACGCAAAGAGCAGCGGCGTGCCGCACGTGCGCGCGTACTGGAACTCGAGGCGGCAGTTGACCGACTGCACGTACGCGCGCGTGAGAAACACGACGACGCACGCGACATTCTCGACCGCGGTCGCCATGGCGGCGTTCACGTTGCCTTGGATGTGGCCAAAGACGTCGAGCCACGCGCGGAGACGGTGCACATAGCCTTGCTGGTGCACGTCCAGCACCGCCTGCTGGGCGCTCCACTGGTACGAGAACATGGCGTCGAGCTGGAGGTTCACAAGCGGCAGCCCGCGCGCGTCGAGCACAGACGGCAGTGGCGCGTGGCCCGTGCGCGTGACTTTGTAGTGGACTGTCGCGAGCGACAGCTGGTCGTTCTCGGGCGCGGCAGGCAACAGCTGCGTCGGCGACGGCGTGTGTGCGTGCACGTCGCGCTCTTCGTCAGCCACTTGCTGGGCAAACGCGCACGGGTCCATCGCGATACCGAGTGCTTCAAGCTGCTGTCGCGCTGTCGCGCTGTCGGGGTCGGCGTCGTAGCGTGCGACGAGGTCGCACACAGCTGCACATAGCGCGTCGACATGGTCGGCGCTCAGCCCTCCGCCGACACGCGCTCTCTCGCGACAGCACGCGATGAGCGCGGCCTCGCGCTCGCGGCCGTCGTCAACACTGTCGAGTGTGCTGGGCGTCGTTGCGGTCGCAGCGAGAGCCGCCGCCGCCGACTTTGCCAAGAGCCCATCGAGACACTGGAGAAAGTCGTTCGCGAGACACGAGTCGTCTACTTTGCACGCGCAGCCGGGAATGTCGGCGTACTTGGTGTGGATGAGCTCGAGGCTGTCGAGCGCGACCTGGTACCAGAGTTTGCCGGCCATCGCGAGCGCCAACCAGCCGCCCCCATCGCTTATGCGCACTGTCGCCGCGTTGATGGGCAGCGCGGGCGTGCGCCAGCGGATCGCGGCTTCCAAGAGCCGGCGAAAGTACTGTGCGCTCGGACGATCCGTGCCCATGCACGCGTCGGTGATGACGAATGCAGCGGTATGCGCACGCGCGAGCGTCGCGAGGTCGCAGTCGAGTGTCTGTGTGCAGCACTCGACCACTGTCGTCGCACTGTCGTACGTGAGTGTCGCGAACGCCCGCGCGACACGCTCGCCGTCAGCTCCTGCGAACACGAACAGCAGCCGGCGAGGACTGGCGTCGGGTGCGTCTGTCGCTGCTGCTTGAAGCGCGACAGCAACGTGCTCGCTCGCGTCGATCGCGTCCAGCTCCGACTCGGACGCGCTGGCGACTGCGACCACTGTCGCTGCTTCGTCCTGCGACAGAAACGACAGTGTTGTGGCGCCGCTCCGTCTTATCGCTCCGACCCCGTCGGCTTCGCAGCCGCCGCTCTCCTGACGCGGTGCAAAGAAGAGCTCGGGCATCCACGCACCGAACGCAAAGCACACTGCCCCGACCGCACCGGACGGCCGCGAGTGGAACGTCAGCGGGCCTGCAACCACCTCTTTCCGACTGTCCTTGAGGAACGAAACGGCGGCGACGAGTGCTGGCGCCTGCTGGAATGCGGCGTCGACCGCTAGTACAGCGACCTGTGCGCGCGTGAGCAGTTCTGCCCGTGCTTGCGTGTCACGCGGGTACCGCTCTGTCACGACAGCGACAGCCGACAGTGTCGGCGACGATGCCTCCCGTACACACCAAGCGCTTCCTGCCAGACGACGTCGCAGCTCTGGTTCCTGCGACGAGTGGCAGACGAACACTGCGCGCTTCAAGGTCGTGGGGGTGCTGTCGTGGGTGGTGGACGCGGCGCCGCCCATGGTGGGGACTGACGAGAGCAGTCAGTTGCGCACGTTGAGCACGCAGGTGGAGTGAGGAGTGGAGGGGAAGAGTGGCACTTAGAGAGAGGAAGCGACGCAGTGTATTCTTGGGATGGGATCTGCTGTGTCCGCGTTCGCGCAATGAGATACTGGCTGCCCGCTCTCCCTCTCTCGTCTGAATGGAACGTCTCTTGCTCCGCTATGTCCTCCGAGCTGGACGGCCCACCCACTGCACTCAGTTCACGACCACCGACCACGGGTGCTCCACGAGTCCGTACTACATATCGCCCCATACAAAGAGAGAGAGAGAGAAAGAGGGGGGACGAGTCAGCGTCTGACTACCAACCACACCATCCCAACCACACCACCCGCGTACCTGGATGTCTGTGAGCTCCTTGAGGATGCGCTCCGCCATCTTGCCGGCCTTGCCGTCCTTGCCGTCGAGTGGGATCGCGAGGTCTTTGCCGAGGTAGTTGATCGTCGACACTGGCGTGACGATCGCCGCCGTGCCGGAGCCAAAGATCTCGAGCACGCGGCCCTCTTCCACGGCTTTCTGCAGCTGCGGCATCGTCACGTTCTTCTCCGCGACGCTGCACTCGCCCCACTCGCGCGCGAGCGTGAGAATCGAGTCGCGCGTGATGCCCGGGAGGATGTCGCCACGCGAGAGCGGCGGCGTAATCAGCTCCGTCTCCCCGTCTTCGTTCACCCAGTGCACAAACAGGTTCATCGTGCCCACTTCCGTCACTTGGTGGTCCGGACCAAAGAGCCACAGGTTCTGTATACATACAGTGAGAAAGAGAGGCAGAGGGTCTGTGAGCATCGTGATGACAAGAGCAAGCGAGCGACCGGCTCCCGATTCCCGACGCGGACGCCAACAGTGTTGGCTACCTGAGTGTAGCCCTTCTGGCCAGCAGCAGCCTGGGGCATGATGCCTGGCGCGTAGTTGCTGCAGAGCGAGAGAGAGACAAGTGATACCAGCGTGCGACGTCCACTGTCAGTCGACGACGCGCACCCCAGCGGCTTGTAGAAGCAAGGCTCCAGGATGCACACGTACGCGCCGAGCTTGAAACCGCCAGTACCGCCTGGCCACGCGCGAACATACTCGTCGTTCGCGTAGAGCTTGACAGGGTTGAAGCCCTCTGTGGGATGATGGAAGGGACGCCCAGTGAGTCAGTCCACTGTGTCCACCACGGAAGAACGAGAGAGCGAGAAGACGCACCAGGGTAGTACGGTCCGACAGGCGACATGATGATGAAGATCTTGGCTTTCAGCGACGCGCCGACGCCAATGTACGGCTGTCAAGATGCCCCGTTTCGACACCGAGTGAGCGTCTACTAGACCCAGTTGGAGACAGGGACGAACGGGAAAGGCATGGCGAACAGAGTGTAACGTACGTGCGTGCTGATCCCAGTGGGGCGGATGTAGAGCGAGTAGCCGTCGCCCTGCGGCACCCAGTCACGGTCAAGCTTGAGGAGCTCCCTGAAGCAAAGGCGCACCGTTGGTTAGAGCGAGAGAGCGAGCGAACGAGAGAGAGAGCTGTCGGGTGTCTGCCCCAAAACGCACTTGAGGCACTTGATGAGCTCCTCGGCGTCAAACTGCGGCAGGAGGAGGCGGTTCATGGACGAGTTGAGGCGCTTCATGTTCATGTCGGGGCGGAAGAGCCGGATCTCGCCCTTTGGCCCAACGTACGCCTTCATGCCTTCAAAACACTGCACAAGGAGACCAGACTCGGCCGTTAGTCGTGTCGTACTTACCACGGACCATAGCGAATCCAAGTGATTGCCACTGGACACAAGACGCACCTCCAGTGCGTAATGGAGCGCAGAGCTCGCAGGGTCCATTGCAATCGGACCGTACGGGCTGGAAGACCAAGCGCCAGTGGAGGGATCGTGTGAGCCAACCGCCTGTGCAATCGTCATGATGAAATAAGAGAGGGAGTCGAACGCACCGGATGAGCGGCGCCTGCCAGCCATCGCCCTGTTCCCAGTCCACTTCGAACATGTGGTCGGTGAACGTGGTCCCGAACGTGAGCGTCTCGATCGGCGCCTTCTGCTTCGGCGCTTGCGTGCGCTGCACTTGGAGCTTTGACGCCTGTGGTGGTTATTGAAGACAACCAAGTCAGTGGAACTATCGTGGCTGGCGAGTGAGAAAGAGTGGCACGTACGTTGAGCTGGTTGCCGACCGCGACGGTGACATTGCGGCGCGCGGAGGCTGCAAGCGCTGGCGCCGCTGTGATGGAGCGGAGGCTGCGCGCGAGCATCGTGCGCTTGGTAAAGTGGAGGAGGACGACGAGTACGAGGGTCTGTGGTCTGCTTGGGCAGGTGCCAGAAAGTTGCGGTGTGAAGCAGTCATTTCGAGTTGGCTCTTGGACGAGGTCCCTTGGTTTAAGCACTAGGTAGATCAATGTGGCGAGCATACTTTGCGCAAGTGATTTCAGGCTTCAACATCCTCCAATCACAGCGATTGGTCGTTCCGCTCATTCTCTTGTGGAGTGCCGGACAGTCAAGACAGCGGGTTGTGTGCGTTTGCGCAAATGAACAGGAAATGTCGTTTTGATCAAATCGACTCGACCACCACCAGTACTGGACGAACATGACTGTCGCCTTGCAACGAGAAGGCGGTAAAGTCTTGGAGTGGGTGGGCATGCATCGGAGAGCCTGACCGGACGCTCCTCGTTCTAGCACTCTCCAAAAAATTTTGGTGTAGGCCGGAGCTCGACCGAAGCCAATGTCGCCCGAACGACTCGACCACTGCTTCCCGCACGAGTATCGTCCGAACGACTGGACCACTGCTCACTTCTGGAACAGACACCCGTGTTGTTCGATCATGCGCGTCAAGAAGGTTGTTTAAAAGGTTGTTTAGATAGCCAAACAGCTTCCTCCTGTCGGCGAGATGGCAACGACGTGTGGATCAAGTGCGCCTTCGCCAACACATTCCTGCCTGCGATGACATCCGAGTCGACCACTGGTTCCAGCATGAATCCTCCAATCAATTTGCTGTTTCGTATCGGAAACTGCGTACTAGTACACAAAAACCACTAACTCATCCAAACATGAATTAGAGGCGTGTTTGGATGAGATTGACGACGAGTCCTTCTCACAAGCGTATTCTTCAAGCGATTTCGAGGACAGGACGAGTGCTACTACACAGGTACTGCCACTTGACTCATTGTGCAAGCCCACACTTCAGACAGCCTCCTGACTGACCATCGATGCGTTTCTAAGTCGAGGGGTTCCTTCTACACGAAACAAGCCGCTGCCTCGACAACCGAAAGCGTGGCATCCAAGTTAGACACCCTTGGGACGAACGATAACGTCGGTTGTTGAGTTAACAGCCCGAGTCTTTCTTGTTGGTGGCGCCGACAAGATTCACTTGCGACTTGCTTGTCGCTCAACTCGAGTCTGATCTGAACTGGGTGGAGGAGCTGAGTGGCTATTTCAGCACCGCATCCGGTTCTGCTGCTCGGCGAATCTTGTCGACAGAGCAACGAGTCTTATCTCGTTGTGACTTTCTTGCCTCCAAGCTACTCGGTGCACTCATTCTCTGTTTTCCTCCCGGCGCGGCACTGCCACCACCGCTTCTCTGTCGACAACGACCACTAGCCCCTTAGCCTCTGCTCCATCTCTCACTCTCTCCACGGCTCGAGCGACCTCGTCACTGCCATGGGTGCCGCCAGCTCGATCGAGAATACCGCATACGACGCGGACAAGTTCCAGCAGTCAAAGGCGATCATGGATTCGGCTGTAGACGACGCCGAGAAGTTCACCAAGCTGAAGCACATCTGGGCCGAGCATGACGCCGGGCACGCTCCGCACGACCACAAGAAGAGCTCAAAGGACCTGCACGCACACGATGATGCGAAGAAGGACGACAATTGCCACGAACACGTTGCGAAGACGGCTGAACACGCTCCTGACGCGGCGACGGACAAGCACAACCACGCGACGAGCGCTCAGGAGCTTCCCACGCACGATCTGAAGCCGGAGAACCACGCCGACGTCACGAAGAAGGACGATCACGGCCACGACAAGAAGCCGGACGATCTCAACCAGGACACGAAAAAGGACGACCATTGCCATGACGCAAAGGTGGACGACCACAGTCAGGGTACTGTGAAGGACGGCCACGAGCACGGGCACGATGCGAAGAAGGACGAGCACGCACACGGCACAAAGACTGACGGCCATAGTGAGGATACTACGAAGGACGAGCACGGACACGCTCACGATGCCAAGAAGGACGATCATGCGCATGGCGACCATGGCGCGAAGAGCGACGAGCACGGGCACGCTGGTCACTAGAGCGCTCGCTCGAAGCGCACGAACAGTATCAGCAACGCGGTAGCAGCACGAACGCAGGGGATCGGTTAATATGAACGATGTCACTGAGGTTCACGTCGCTGCTTCGCTTGCCATCGACGGGTTAGGCAGGCAACCTACGTAGCTGATGCCTTCGCATTCGCATCCGACTGACGAGATCGTTCGCGACTCGATTGCGCGTTCATCTTGCGCCGCTTGGCGTCGAACGCTTTCTGATTCTCAACTGACCGCCAGCGGTGGAACACGCAGTACGTGTGTAGCTCACCGTTCCGCTTGTGCGTGCGCGGCAGCTGACACTTGCCTTTGCGGTACGAGCAGCGGTGGCCCGGGTCGGACAGGTTGAGCGGCAGGGTGTCGGCTTGGTAGGCGTTGCTGGAGTCGCTGTCGTGACGTACGTGGATCGGCGCGAGCATTGTGCCAATGTCGTGGCTCTCGAGCGCTGTGGTCTCGTCTGATTCGAGCAACAGTGCCTGGAAACTCACCTTGTGCAGCGGCGGCAACGCCATCGCCGGACGGTCAAGTGCGTCGAACGAGGACGCGATGAGACTGTTGACGTCGTTGCTGCTGCATGTCTTGATCTCACGGCTGCTGGAGTCGTCTACGATGGTTCTGGTCTCGCGCTCGGCGGCGTCAAGATTGTCGATCTTGGAAGTAATGCTCTTGTCGGTCCCAGGAGCACTGAATCTACTGCTGTCGTTGCTGTCGTCACTGTCTTTGCTGCAGCACGAAGCGTCCGTGTCGATGACCGTGTCGACGTGGATGCGGAATGGCGTGACGACCCCACTCGCGTCACTGAAAGTGAAGGCACCGAAAGCTGCGCTGCTGCACATAGCGTCCATCGAGCTCAAGTCGTGCTGCGTCGACCTCGTCGCCGTTATCACCGCTGCGTCACAGACAACCGGGTCCTCCAGCCACACGGCGTTCGCGTCGTCAAAGGACGGACTCTCGACATACGTCGCCAGCGCGCGGTGGTCGATCTCGATCGAAGGGATCGTGAGCACCAGTGATTCGTTGATTCTGGTGTCCGACTCGCCTCCGACAGCGGCGTTGGTCACGTTGACCGAGTCCGTGATGAAGACGATGTCGTGCTTGACGCTGGTTGCGTGTTGGTCGGTGCTGGTGGCGTCACGACTGACGGCACTGGAAGCATCACGAGTGTCGTCGTTGGTGGCGGTGGATATGGTGATCGCAGCGGACGGCATTGGGATCGAAGCGCGAATGGGTGGTGCGTGCTGCAAGTCCGACAACGGCGCTGTTGATTGGTGTGGGCGTTGAGTTGCACTCAGTGGCGGGTGCCGATCGCGATTGTGTCTCCTGTTCTTCTTGAAGTGTTTTCAAGAGTAGCATGTGGAAGGGAGTGGCCGCACAACATGCGACTCGGATAGAGATGGATTGACAAGTTGTCACAGTGAGTGCATGTGTACTTTCTCGGTGACCTTCACTCTGCAATTGTTGCCTTGTACGTCCAGGACTCAAATTATAAGCACAGGGATCCCTCAAAATATCGGGCGACAAACAGCTGTTATTTTTTATCGGTTTGAAAGGGGGTCAAAATCGTAAGGTTTTTT
>JAASGD010000839.1:0-15837 GCA_023334115.1 Globisporangium megalacanthum | reverse complement strand
TAAGCTCCTCCGTCCGCTTAGCTTCGTCGATGCAGCCACCCAGACGGACGAGACTGTGGCGGAGGAGATTGGAACCGAGCCCCCCTTCGCACCACCCCGACGGTGCGGTGTTGATGGCTGCGTGCACAGAGCGCAACATCGCTCCCTGTGCAAAGCGCACGGTGGTACTGTAGGCTGCTGCACTATAGGATGCACTAGGTCTGTGTTCAAGAACCACATGTGCCGCAAACATAACCGACCCGTGGTCGACTAATACACTTCGACGCTACTCACGCATATGTGCACCTCAGTCCTCTCTCATCTCGTCTTTCGAGACCATGGGGTCCACAGGAACCAACCCGACCCCAGTCGGTCGCTGGGTCGACGCGAAACGACTGGTCGTGTCCGCGTCCGGGTGGAGAGCCAAGTCCATACAAAGTCCGAGCACCTCCAGGTCCGTCCGTCCGTCCGTCCGCTCCTCTCTCGGCCACCTCGTCGCTGCCCGTCTCGTCGATCTCAACGAGCAAGTCGCCACCGAGCATGTTCTCGCCCACGGCCGCGTGGATTGCGGCGACCTTGCCCGACACAGGCACCCCACGTGTTCACACAAGGCGCGCTTCAACGTCCAAGTACGCATCGAATCCCTCTTTTCTTAATCGCACGATCCTCGCAGGCGACGCAATCTCGCAAACACGCGAGGGTGGCTGCCAATCGCAACGCCAGCGACGCAACCGAGCCCCACAGCTGTCCCGACCGCCAACCACTCGGGCGACACGAACGACTCCACGTACGCTGAGACGTCGATCACCCACGACGCGAATGCAGAGTGTTCTTCTTGGTCTGGCGGACTGGTAAATTGCGTGGAGTGGGGGCTGTTGTCGGTCTCACCCGGCGCCCCAGATGTCACAACCATCGTCTCCGACAGCTCGGTGCCACCTGATTCGACAGACAGCGACCGCATGAACCGGAAGTTCACCAGTGGACCCTGCGCCGCAAACTGGGCAAAGTAACTCTGCTTGCCGAACACGCTCGACCGACTACTCTCGAAGCGAAGCTGGTGGGAGCCCCCAGGCACGCAGAGAAAACGGGCAACGGTCAGCAGCCGGACGCTTGCTGGCAAGAACACTTGACTACACTACGTACCCGCACAGCAATCGCGTGAATGGCAGCAAGGACGTCCGAGACGCTGTTCTGCAAACGGGTTGAATATCAACAAATGTCGCCAGCTACATCGTTACGGCCATGCAAACGACTGGCATCTCAGCAACGGTGATCAACGAACAGTACTACTGTAGTACGCACCACGTAGAACTTGGCACAGCTGGGCTTCATCCCAACTGTGCACGCAATCGCGTGCTTCAGCGCAGGCTCGTGCTCGGCAAACGCTGCCAGTGCTGCGAAGAGCGGATAACAGACAGTCATTCGTCAGACAAAGTCAATAAAAGGTCTGGGCGTGTTGGCACACGAAGCCGCTTCTTCCTCCTTACCCTTGAACGCCAACTCATCCGATCCGTCGTCACCAGCAAAGAAGGCAAAGTCGGGCACGCCAACCTTGTCCTTCAAGTAGCCGAGAATCAGCGTCACCACTGTCGCTTTGCTCACGCCAAACTGGCGCACTTCCACGAACCCTTTCCCGCGATACATGCTGGCTTCGGATTTCTGTGGAGGAACAACCAAAACACGCGACGTTCCCTTAGCGCATGCCGGTAGAACACAGGTTACAACGCATGTCAACAAACCGTTGTCGTACCTTCAGCAGTTGCCGGAGCTGCTCGTGGAGCTCCGTGCTCTGGATCTCACCGTATTCCGGGTCGCAGCTTCGATAGTCGTAAATGATGGACGCTTCGTTCACGATCAGGTACGCGCCGTTCGTCCTTGAAGCAAACGACTGCATGACCTGCTTCACGTCGTCTTTCCAGTCGAGATTCAAGTCATCGTCGTCTGCGTAGATGCACTCCCAGTGCGCCGCGTTCGCTTTCTTCAAGTAGAATCCGTTGTCCGAGACCAAGTTCAGGTTATCGATACTCGCGAACTCTGCCTCCAGCTCGGCGCGTCGAGCTGAGCTCGAGACGAACACGACGTTCTGCGGGTTGTCGCACAACGAGCGGATGTTGTCGCGTACCTCGTCCGACAGAGGCGTGCGTACCTGCCCGTCGATGTATCGGATCACATCCCGACCAAATGCTGTTCGCCAGGTCCCAGGCTCGTTACTTGACATCGCGCTGTCGATCGACCCGTTGCGGTGGTAGTGCGTCGTACCGTCTTCGTCCAGGATGCTGCTCGTCCAGCTCAGCGTGCCGCCGTAGTCAAAGACAAAGAGGCGGCGAGAGCTCGCGGCGCACTTCTTCACCAACTCGTCCACGTCCAGCTGCACAAAGCCGGACTCGAACTGCATCACGCGATAGTCGAACCCAAAGCCGACATCGATGGTTGCGCCGGCCTCCATGGGATGCTTCTTGCACACAGCTGCTTCGATGTCTGAGAGCAGCCGCTCGGACCAGTTTGTCTCCATGTGCATCGCCAGGAACATATAGTTCATCTGGAAGCGGTTGTGCTTCTCATAATAGTTCATCTCACACGCCTTCACGAGCGCGTCGACAATGTCGTCCGTCTTCCACGGGTTCACGAGCAAGCAGCCGTTGAGAATCCGACTGTACGACGCGAACTCTGACACGACCATCGCACCAAAGTGCCGATGCGAGCCTGGAAACAGCTCATGGCTGCGCTTCTGCGCAACGACGTATTCGAACGGCAGCAGCGAGAGCCCAGACCGTACGCTCGTGTCCAGATACACGTCGCTCAAGCTCCACAGGTTCATCCGCTCAGCACAAGTTGTCGCCGTCTTCTCTTCAAAGTGCACGACTTTCTCGCCCGGAGGTGCCCACCGACGGTTGATCTCGGCAGCAAACCTGACCACGTACTCGCGTGTCTGATGGTAGTCGTTCGGACGCGAGTCCATCGACAAGCCGATCTGGACGAGAACCACTGACCCACGTTTCGCAGGGTGAAGCGACAGGAACCGGTCAAACGCGCGCAGCTTGAGCGGCAGGGCTGCCAGTCCCTCGAGTCGATCCACTGACGCAATCACGATCTTCTTCTGCTGATTGCTGTCATAAACGTGAGCTTCGACCGCGTTCTTGAACGCGAGTGCGCCGCTGTCTGCGTCGACGTCGTCCAGGATCGAGTGGAGGTGGCTCACGTCCGGCTCAATGTGGGAGCACGAGATGTTGACTTTGCGGCCATTGTACTCGACCACGAGCATTCCATTCGGGCTCGACACGTAGTTGAGCCCAAGAAGTCGCTTGCAGCTAGTCAGGAAGTGCCGCGCGTGCTCAAAGATGAGGAAGCCAATGTGGTCGGCGCAGAGCATGGCGCGGAGGATCTCTGTCCGGACGGCGAGGCACCGGAAGATCTCGCTGGACGGGAACGGCACGTGGAGGTAGAGCGTCACGAGTGCTGTGCGGACTTTCCGGAGGAGGTACGACGGCAGCATGAGGAAGTGGTAGTCGTGAATCCAGATGAGGTTCCCGTCGTGGTAGCTCTCGATGATGCGCTTCGCGAACGTTCTGTGGGGACAAGCACAACCAGCCACTTCCATCAGTGGTTCCTTAGCCTCAGAACACACGTGCACCCACACAACCCGCATCTT
This sequence comes from Globisporangium megalacanthum, assembly GCA_023334115.1. Classification (NCBI taxonomy): domain Eukaryota; phylum Oomycota; class Peronosporomycetes; order Pythiales; family Pythiaceae; genus Globisporangium; species Globisporangium megalacanthum. Next base: position 12,209 of record JAASGD010000839.1, on the reverse strand, counting down.
CTGTACCTATTCACACTACAGTAGTCCGTCCAGCATTTGTCCTGCGCCGCCGGGTTCCACGACGCGGGGTCGCGCCAGCAATTGCCAGCACACGAACTGCGCGTCTCACCGGCTCTAGCGCCTTGCGCGGTGCTCATGTTCTCACAAGGGCTTCCAGCGCCGTCTGCGCACTCGTCCAGCGTGAGCTTTGCCGAGTTGTACACGTCCACGACGTTGTGGAAGACCGGCCAGAGCACGCCTTTGCAGAAGCCTTGGAAGTAGCGGTGCGCCACCGATGGGTCGAGAAACACGGGCACGCACTGGAAGCCGCGCAGCTGCCGCTCGACAACTTCCTCTTCGTCGGACGCTACAAACACCTCAGGGCAGCCGATAAAGAGCGGCGTGTAGCGACCAGCGTCACGCACGAGACGACGGTAGAACATACTCGTGGCGCTGGAGCTCCACTGCACGTCCCAGCCATCGTCTGCTGCGTTGCGTGCAAACACGAGCGGGAGCACATTCACGACGATCAGCACTGTGGTCTCCATGAGGACGACGTCGCCTATGAAATTGGATGGCAAAATGGCTGAAACGGTGTGCGCTGATTTGCGTTGCTTGTACGTACGGTGCGTGAAGAGATCTTGAAGCGTTCCAATCATGTGGGTTTAGCAGCTGCTTTTTCAGACGTTAGAGCGACGTAATCTATTCCTGGCTTCAATCACGAGCGCGTCATTTCCGCATCCATTGACATCACGAGTGCGCGCGGCAACTTGCTCGATGGGCAACGTGTGCTGCGGCGGCGGTAGCGATGCAGAGCTGCTGCAACACCAGCAGCTATTGAAGGAAGGCGCCGAGTTCACGCGCCAGGCGCCGTTCCTGGGCGGCGTGCTGCGTCGGGCTGAGCGCATCCACTTGCAGCTCAGTCCTTCCGCCACACGGTGCGCTCTGCTCACTCGCAGCGGTAGTTGGTGAGAATGCTACGAGTGTCTGTCGATTTATCAAAGTGGCGTCGATGGTTGCGTGGGTCTAGACTCCAGTGGCGGCAAGTGACGGGCTCCAGCCGGTCCGAAGATATCGCGGTCAGTCGCATCGCCAGGGTCTGCGTCAACGGTACTGCACACTTGCACACTTGTGTCGTGGCTGTTTGTCATACTGGATGCGCGTCCGTTGTATGCGCTCGAGAGCGTGACGGCGTGTACGCTGAGCGGTTGCGTGAGACAGGACCGGTGGAGCTGCTCCTGCTCGCCTCGAATGGTCAAAAGCTATTGGAGCTCTCTGCTGAGAGCACTGGGACGCGAGATATATGGGTGAGAAGAGGGTCTGTGGACTTCTGGGAAGCACGCTTGCTGGGCTCTAGTGCTAGTACGATGCTGAATGGTGCTGTCCTCGCGATCAGGCTCAGACGCTTGAAGAGATTTGTTTCAGCGCGAGCATCAAGTCGACGGAAGAGGACGCAAAGGCGTTGCAGACGGAGCTCGCCAAGCAAGAGGAGAAGCGAAGAGAGGTGAGCGTCGGTCAAGCGTGCGATGCACAGATGTACCGTGTCGCTCAATGTCTGGACGTGTGAGTGTGTTGAGCTGACGGTTGTGGTGAGCGTGGGCGAGCAGAACTACTGGAAGGATCGGACGAGCGAGTTGGAGCAGCGCAAAGCCGACGCCGAGGAGCGCAAGAAGACCTTCGGGCTGGCTGGGATGAAGTTCGCGGCACAAGCGATGGCGAGGCGGTAACACGGTTGATTACGTCACAGGAGGCACCGCAATTCAGCAATAGATCGGTTGAGAATCAGGTAATTCGATAGTTTGTGGGTTTGAAAGCCCACACTTTCGAATCGGGTCTCGACAGGCACCAGGTCGAAGGCATCACCAGGTCAACAGGAGCTCTCGCGAAGCCGTTCTGCACGAGAAGAAGAACGTGGACACTTTGCGAGAATCGATGGAGAAGTTGCCTCCTTCTACAAGGACCCAGTAAGCTCGACAAATTCCACGCCAGTGGCTGCGCGCAAACAACCCTGGCAACACCATAGCGATAAGCTTGGGTATGGATGGACGGATGCCTACGTCAAGAACAGGGACAAGTGGACAATGTTCCTCCAGCCAACAAATCGCTTCACAGTGCGGCAGACTCAGCAAGCAGCAGTACGTTGGTGCTTCAGCTCACGTCATTTTCTTGAGCTGCTTAGAGGAGTTATTTCGTCTGCGTGCGGGGTGGGTGAAAGCGGGTCCGTCGCTCTCCGGATGGCTGCGCGTGTGGTGTACGTCTTCTCCTCCCATCCCATCAAACCGGGTTGTGTTTGTGGAATGAGTCCGCGAGCGCCAGTATGTTGGTCGTGTCCAGCGTCTGTCCGTGCACCGGGCCGATCGCGCACAGCACAGCAGCCTTCGCGACACCAGCCACCGGCACGGCCGCGTGCATTTCTTCGCCAAAGAACGGGATCCAACGCACAATCGCAGACACAGCGCCGAGGTTGCGAGACAGCAGCGTCAGTGGGGCTCCAATGAGCTGCAACGGAATGCTGAACGAGTCGGTGCGACGCGGGCCGTAGATGAACCCTGGACGGAGCGAGACTCCCGTCTCGGGGAACCTGCACACAGACCACGACATGAGCCCAACAAGATCCTTCAAGACCGCAGCCGATGAACCATCTGAGCGAACCATGCACTCGCTCACAGCTCGTACCGGGCCACAACTGCCGCCTCTGCCTCCTCTTTGCCGTGGTAGTAGCCGTACAGCGGTGCCCACGTCGGAATGTACGAGCCCACGCGCGAGTTCGAGATGAACACGAAGCGCTCAGCGCCTGCAGAGAGAACAAGGCTGCGTGAGTGCGCTGGAAGTGTGCACGTGCGAGACAATGACTCGCTGTTAAGAGAGAGAAAGAGGTGCCACGTTCGTCCCACCAGCTTTCTGGGCAGCACGAGCAGCCACGACGGTCGACTCGCCGCACATTTTCTCCATGAACTCGTTGCTGCCGAACGCACCGACCGTCGAGACTACGGGTGAGTCGGCAAACACAGAGACACAACAGAGTGAGCATGTAGTGGACAATCCAATGTACGGCTCCAACTCCAACGTACTGACGCCCGTGACGCCATCTGCAGCGCGCGCGACGTCGTCGGGGTTGAAGACGTCGCCGCGGTGCCAGTCCACCTGGTCGATCCACGGCACGTCCTGCCACTGTGGCTTGCCAGTGCGGCTGAGACTGCGCACTTCAATGCCCTTTTGCACTGCACGTTGGAGGATGTTGCTGCCTACGAAGCCGTTGCCGCCGATCACGAGCAGCCGGTGCTTGCTCTTGTCGTACGACGCGGCGGTGGCTGCACGCACGACGCGCCGCGTTGCTGTCGCTGTCGCCATCGCTGTGCTTCTCGCTCACGAGCGTGGGCTGCTCGTGTGTTGTTGTTGTGGTGGTCTCGCAAGATGCGCAAATGCGACCTTCGGAAGGTTTCCGAAAGCCGAAATACTTGGAAAATGTATGGGCATACGAAAAGCACGAGCGATATCCAAGCACTTCAACTGTCATCTCCAAGATCGCGACGACGTCCACGACCACACAAACACGTGAAAGTAACGACGAGATCGCCAGTATGAAGCACTACGCGTAGAGCTACAGCGTGGTAGAACTTCATGCGGAGAGGTCCAATGCGCGTTGAGAGCTCAATCCACAGCGCAACCATCTGAGACAGACTAAGATTCGTATCAGACTCAGACGAACGACACGAAAGGTCGTCGAGCAAGAGCTCTTTCATCAATAGTGGAATTCGCCCCCAAGCGCACCATCTCGGCAACTCTGATGGTGCGGTGCTCGCGTCGCATACGTCGCCTTCCGCTCACGAGTAACAGTTCACATCTGTCGTAGTATAGTCCTCCGCCATGTCCGCATCAGCGTTCGCGAGGTCCCGCGCTGCACTACGTCGCAAACCCCGTCCTCTCAAGAAGGTACGGCATGTATACCACTTACACAGTGTGCACCACCACCATCACCTCTAACGTACGGTTCTGCATCGCTTCTTCTTGTAATCCTTGCTGCAAGGCTCTGGACGAGGAGGATCTCGAAGAGATTAAGGAGGCGTTCCGACTCTTTGACGCAGACGGCAGCGGGGCGATCGACGTGCGCGAGCTCAAAGCCGCAATGCGTGCACTCGGGTTCCAAGTGAAGAAAGCCGAGATCCGCCAGCTGATCGCAGACATTGACAAGGACGAGTCTGGCTCGGTGAACTTGGACGAGTTCATTGAAATGATGACGGGCAAGATGGTACGCGCGTGGGAGGTGATGTGTCTTGAACTTGTTACAGTAGGATCCGGTCCAACTGATCACTTCTGACGAAGAGACGAGTTGGAAACACGTGTGACGGGCGCGACAGAACGCGAGAGACCCGCGGGAGGAGGTCATGAAGATCTTCAAGCTCTTTGACGAAGACAACACGGGCAAGATCTCGTTCCGGAACCTCAAGCGCGTGTGCATGGAGCTCGGAGAGATGCTCACGGACGAGGAGATGCAAGAGATGATTGACGAAGCTGACCGGGATGGCGACGGCTTTATCAACGAAGACGAGTTCTTCCGCGTCATGAAGAAGCGGTCGGGAAACCCACTCGACGACTTGGACAGCGACGATGACTGACGTGTGGGGGTAGCAAGCGCAAGGTGGCAAATGGGATACTTGGTAACAGCCAGCAGCCAATAGCAAATCTGATACATTGTTGCTCGTTACAACCTTGACGATACCTTCACACACTCGCGTTGAGCGCTTCTGCCGATGGGAGAACCGATGGTTTCATAGCGTTCAGCCTCGTGAGAGCAGACTTGACTGCAGCAGCGCCTGGAGCACTCAAAGAGCTCAGTGGGTCGACACCGGGCAGCTGCGACAGCCGCTTCTCGAGGCGGACAGACTGGAGGATCTCGTTCACGCTTCGCTTGACAACACGCAGGTTGGGCAGCGTGTGGGGTCTGACGTGCGCAGGTCTGCTACCGGCAGTCGCTCGACCAGCGCCGTGAGAGGACAGGTCTGGAGAGATTGCTTCAGGCAACGGGGACTGCTCAACGACGTTGACGCGGACGCGGATCGCTGCGCTTGTCGTCTGAACTTGCACGCCGAGGCGGCTGTTAACACCGTGGAGCGTCGTGCTGCTTGAAAGCAGCTGCTCGGCGGCGTCCTCACTCTCGTCGCGACCGAGGAAGAAGTCTTCGAGTTGCTCTCGGATTGGTAACATCGACTTCGCGAGACGTACGACGCAGTCGTGGTAGCCTGCAACCGATGGAAGGGCGAGCTGACCAAACCCTTCGGATCGCTCCCGCCCCCATGAGTCTCGAGAGAACACGCGGAGAGTGAGCATCGTAGACGGCACTGCCAGCAGATCTCCGCAGCCATCCGTCTCTTCGTTCCCATCGGAAGCGGCACGAAAGTCGCTCAGACGTTGCTTGTCGCTGGACTTACACAGCTCGAGGTCGAACTTTGTGTGGAAGTTGAAGACCGCTAGCGAGGCCTTACCCGTACTCGAGCGACTGGAAAGAGCCATGCGAGTTCGGACAGCAGTGGCTCTCTTGGCTGTCGGTTCTCTGCTCTGCGTGCGCAGTCGCCACACAAGCGGCGAACCCGTGTCTTGTTTCCTTGGGAGCTGAAGATGAACCTCGACAAACACGGGGTCGCTTGCAACGATGTCGCTCGCTGACACGATCTCCACGAGCACTAACTTCCGCTTCACCACTCCATGAAGCTCCAGGTCTGTAAAGTAGCGCTCCTGGCTACCGTCAACACCCTCTCGCGCTGCTGCTACTGCCATCCGTGCACTGTCCAGTTTCTCCTCTTGCAGCTCGAGCTCTCGCGTCAGTACTCGATCCGACACGTCTGCGATTGGCATGAGATCACTCACGTTGTCGATCGTGTACTCAAAGAGCGCTCCGCCGATCACGACTCGGTACGTCGAGAGCTTGGGTCCACCCTTGAGCGCGATGACATCAGGGCCCTCTTCGTCCACATCGATTGGTGTAGAGAACCCTGGTGTAGTACAGAGCAGCCCAGTACGTGCGTAGTATCGCAGCGAGCAGAGCACGCTCTCGTGGCTTCCACGCCACCGACTCGGGTGGTCTTCGAATGAAGCGACGAGGTGCATGCAACGAAACGAGTCCTCGCGATGAAGACGTCGCCACGCACGCTCCGCGTTGGTCTTTCGCAGCAGCGCCATGAGTTCGTGCTCAAACGGCGGCGTTTGCTGTTGGGCGGCTGTAAGATACGTCGGAGCGGAGTCCGTCACGTGTCGTGACAGCTAAGATCGCCATGTCGTTAAACCAGAGCGACAGCCGAAGGCGTCAGCGTGTCGCGGGAGTGCAGATCGCTAGTACGACGAAGCGCGCACCTCCTTCACCACGTAATTGTCGGCGTCAACGAACGAGCAAAGTACATCGGCTATATCTTCGTCTGATGCACGAGAAGCCGGCACGCTATCAATCGTTGGATCCACTTCTCGAGTTCCACCCTGGCAGCAGCACAAGTCACAACAGTTCCATCACGTTTCTGACTGAGTCATGAAGTCTCGTGATCACGAGAGCCTTCACCTGCTTGCTCGTTGTGGAGGCCTTCTGAGTAGCCGTAAGCTTCTTCTCTTGCCACCGAAAGCAATAGTCCCACGTGGTGCCCACGGCGACAGTTGCGTCTCTCGTTTCATCATCGTCGGGACCATTCGCGATCTGCTCCCCAGGCACGCCGAGTCCATTGAGACGTGAGAGCTTCTCAACAAGAGAGTGTTGCACTGGCGCGTCGTCAACTCCCGACACGAATAGAGAACCTTGCGCAGTGTCACGTGGATCCGGAGGTTCTCGATCGGGTCGCACGTGTGGTAGAGCTGCGTCAGCAGCGTCCTGCTCATCGAGTCTCACTTAACCAACTGACCGACCAACTGACGCGTCGCCACGTTTGGGTCGTCGCGAAGCGTCACTGTATGGCCAGTCTTAAGAGGAGTTTTGACACAACGACCTCACCTTATAGCGAGAGCCACACGGCAGCAGCTTAACGATGCAAAGCTCATGCAACGATAACCATCTTGGTACGCGTTGTGAAGCAACTGTGCATTCGTTGTGGTCTGCAGCTGGAAGATCTGATACCTCTTGGTGTGTTGAACCAGCTCCAGACGCGAGTGCACACCGCAAACACGATGACGGATGGCTCATTGGCGTGCAAGTGGAACCGAACGGCTCACCTGAAAGGTTCGTCAGTTGCTGGCTGTCGAGCGTGTGCTGCGTCTCCAACGGCGACAGTAATGAGTGGCGTTGATGACAGATTTCGAACGTCGCCAGAGTTCGATCTCGATGAAGATCCAGCCAATGTCAAGGTGTTATCGTTCGTCCGAGAGCTTCGAAAAGCTCAGTCCAGCTGGCAGCCTCAGTCTCTCGAACTCACAGCACCTCTATTCTCCTCACAGATGGAGACAGACACCATGCGTCGCGAGAGCGAGTCGCGATTACGTTCAAAGAAGCAGCAGCTCCAGCGCTTCCACGACCAGATCTGTCTGCGAATCACCGAGCAGCAGCAGCAGAGCCGCATCGAAGCGCAGCGACAAGAGAAGCTCCTGGTGCGCTAGGGCTCCCAAAGTGTGAGCATGCGTCACGACAGCTTCTTGTGTTCACTATCGCATCCTTTGCGTGCTACTACGGTATTCAGGACGCCAAGTTCACGGCAGTGTTTGAGGCGACAAAGCCAAAGGAATCACGTCGACCACACGCGAAGAGTCCAGTGCGCCGCTTGTGCAGTCTCCAGACCCTCGACTCGTTCAAGAGCGCGCAGTGGCAGGTACGCTACCCTCTCCATCACTTCCACGATGAGGGGCACTGGCGTTCGTCCCCGTGTCTCCGCATCTCAAGTACAATGTTCACACACAGGGTAGTGCGCTCGCCACCCAGATCAGCAAGGTACCACTAGCGAGAGTACGCGTGGCCTCATCAGAGTTCTTCTTGTAGCTGATAGTTTTCGTATGAACTCTCGTTTGCCACGCAGGCGCTGCTGGTCGATGTGCAGACGCGAGAGCTCATGCTTACGTCCATGAGCGACACGCCAGCGAAGTCTCAAGAACCTGCGTCATCTTGCGCTAGAGAGCTTGCCTGCAACCGGGGTCTTCACGAGAGCGATTCCGACAGCGATTCCTCGTCAAAGACTGCGGCAAACACGCTGCTCCCAACCCAGGTGAGCTGTCGGACACGCGCACACAGTATATCACGCCTCACACACCCGTCGCACTCAACCTCTCATACTTGCTTCACGTGCAAGCAGCGCATTGCGTTGTACGCAGCAGTTCGCAGGCGGTACATGGAACGAGACCGCGAAGATGTTCACCGACTCCTCCCAGCAAGTGACGTCGAGCGCGTACGAGCGCCAGCACGCGCGTCACGAAAGCTTCGCGACACACTTGCAGTGAGGACGTCGGCACCGGCGCATCGGAGCAAGCACTCTCGAGACAAAGTGAGCGACAGCATCGAGCCGGGACGACGCTCGTTGGGTGGCGAAGTCAAAGTGTACGCAGCTCTCTCTCTCTCTCTCTGGTACGAACGCCTCGAGTCCTGGATCGCTGACCGTCGTCCTCGCTCTCGTAAACCCAACCACAGTGTCGACATTACATCGGGGTGCGAAGTGCCTCTGCACAAGCAGGCAGTGGCGTCATCGACAACACCGTGGAGGTGCTTCTACGCGGTTGAGAGATGGACGAGAGTGCGACAGACGACCAGCTGACTCACTCGCTCCTTGCGCGCTGTGTTGCCTCCACTGCAGGAAGACGAAAAATGAGACCCCGTCATCGTCATCCACGCGCAGAACCGACAACCAAACGCACGAGCGTTTCCTGAGCGCCTTGGCGTCTGAGCTACGCACTCCCGCGCTCTGCTCGTGCACGCCAACGAAGGCGTCGTCGCCATTCTGCGAGCGACCGTGCGCCAACAACTGCGCGCTGTACAACGCCCCTAAGAAGCGTGAACGGCTGTTCACGAGTGTGTACAAGCACCACCAGTAGGAGCAGTAGAAGTAGCAGTGTCGCTCGTCCGCCGTGGGAGCCAAGCCCACACTGCCATCCTCACAACGACCAATAGTGTACCCGTTCAATCACATCCACCCAACATCAACTCAGTTATTACGTCCGCCGCCGAACTACACGGTCATGATCACTTCGCCATCCATGTCTTCAGCGTCGTCACTGGCGCCAAACGGCCACAGGCCGCCCAAAACGCGGTTCCACGACTCACTCGACGTCGAGCTCGGCTGGTGCTCGTCTCTCCGCACTTCGGATGCCGCAAGACGCAGCGAACTCGCAGAGAGCTGCCGGTCGCGAGTGGTGCGACGCTCATCGTCTGGATCGCTCGCGTTGTCGTCCAGCGCGTTGTCGCTCTGTAGATGTGAGGGTGCAAACAAGACGACGTGAACTCGAGAGCACTGTGACCCCCCCTTCAGTCGAGGGCTAGTTTGTGACGTGCGCACCTGCTGCGTCGGCGTCACCAGCTTGCGCATCTCGTGCTTGAGTTGCTGGAGCTGGTCGTGCTGTATCCGGATGTGCTCTTCGGCGTCCTCCAAGTTGCGTTGCAGAACTGCGTTCTCCTGCGAGTCATCGCCCCCATCCAAAGCGTCAGGCCTTGTGTGTCCAGCCAGTTAACTATCTCACCCCCCCCGAGTCTCAATCCTCCCTTCAGACTCCCCACCTCGCGCAGCTTCCGCACGTAGTCGAGCACCACGCGCTCGTTTCCGAGCTTCCGGATCTCCTGCGCTTCAATCACCAGCGTCTCGATCGTCTTCCGCAGCTGAACGACAAGCAAGTCCTTCTCTTCCAGCTGCAGTCGCAGCCGCGCGTTCGCCAGTCGCTCTCTGTCCACAGAGTGCGGCGGCCCAGGTGTCGCTACGCTCTCCCCTGTCGACGACTCCACAGCCGTCGACCTGCTCGACGCTGGCGACGAGCCAATCGACGACGACGATGACGACGATGACGATGGCGTCGCTAATGGCGACGGAGCGTTCTGCTGCGCGAGTCGGTCGCTCTCAGCTGCAGCAAACGCGTCCTTCACGTCCTGTGCCGTCGCGAGTTCCAGCGCAGTGTGGCCGTTGAACGCACCCGCGTCGCCCTTGACTGTCCCGTCCGCTCCGTGGCGCAGTAGTAAACGCACACACGCGACGTTGTTCGCCCGACACGCGAGGTGCAGCGGTGTCGCACCGTCGGCGTTCGTGCGGTTCACAGCCGCCGCCACCTGCTCGTTCTCTTTCATCAGTGGCTGCGGCTGCACTTCGTGCTGCAACAGCAGCTCGAGCGTCTGCGCAGCGGCGCAGGTGACCGCCCAGTGCAGCAGCGAGTTGCGAGCAGCGCCGTCTGTGGCCTCAGGGCGGACGCCAGCACGCAGCAGGCGGCCCACACTGTCGGTGTCGTCAGCCGCCACCTGCTGGATCGCAAACTGGTGGAACGCAGCGACGATCTCGGGCGATCGCTGCTGCCTCGCCAGCTGGTACGGCGTCAGCGCGGAGGGCGGCAAGCTCGTGTGGTCGGCGGGGAAGCCCGCTGCAAGCAGCACGCGCACAGCGTCTGCATTCGCGCGTGCAACAGCTACGTGCAGCGGCGAGCGACCAGTGGTAGGGTCGACCACGCGTGCGAGCGACAGGCGGCCGCGTGCGTGGTCAGCGAGTGCCTTGAGCACGTCAGCGCGCCCGTGCTCTGCGGCGCGGAAGAAGCCATCGACGGCCTCAGCGACGTCTGCGGAGCTCGCTTCCTGCATGACGGAGGATTTCTGATTGGGCAAATGGGGAACTGTGGCAATAATAAATGTGTTGATTGATCTGTTGGCTGAAAAGGTCAGCGAGTTGTTCATGACAAGGTGGGCGATGAGGACGAGGGTTGCAGCGACGACTGCGAGCGACGCTGCGTGCACGGTGCGGTTGCTTGCATCGACCTTGCTCAAGCTCTCCATAAATGGTCTGGTGTGTGTGCTCACGTCCGAACGCGCGCACGATGCTCGACCCGTCGACTGTCTTAGCCACGTGCGCCTGCACCAGCACTTGTGATGCCTTCAGCAACCGCTGGAGCTCACGCGCCGGTCGCAGATAGTACGTACACATACAGCGCCGGAGCCACCAAGAGCCCAAAGTATCGTGTCACTACGCCGCAGTCAGCAACGCTCAGCCGTTCGCGAACGCCGCTGGGAGAACCGTGCATGCCGCAAACGGCAGCCGCACTTTGACACTCGCAACGTCGCCACTGTGACGATAGAGGAAGTGGCTGACTGAGATCGTGTCGAAAACCGCCATCACGCGCGCAGCAGCGACACGGCCATCGCATCGAAGAGCTGGCCTGTGCACAACATTGTGAGCGCGCTACGAGTACTGGAGGTGCGGCTGAGCTTTAAAGTGCGTCTTTTCCCACATCTTCAATTTCTTGTTCACTCTTCGCTCGGTCTCACGAAGCAACGCGGTCTCGCACCGGCTTTGCTAATTTGGCTCGTCGAGACACACCCATTGCACGCACCTGAGCTTTCACAAGCGAACACTTTCGCTTTCGTGTCGCTGAGGTGGCGTCCGACGGGTGACGTCGGAGGCTGAGATGGCATCGATCTCGACATTCTGGCTGGCGGGGCAACCGCAGGGTGCTCGGCGGCTGCGTCTAAGCCTGCAGTGACAGACGTGGACTTCCCGACGATTGTGTCTGTGTCTGCAGCAGTAGTCGTGGGATCAGGAACGGGTGCGGGTGTGACTTCGACTACTGCTGCGACGATGCGCAACCTTGGGGCGGGGGCGATCCAGCCGACATTACTGGAGCGAGAAGCGGTAACACGTACTGCACCTGGTCGTTTGTGTCGCTGAAAGCCGCATCGATGTCGTTGGTGGCGAAGATATCCTCGTCGTCTGTACTGTCGTCCGTTTCGCTTAGCAAGTCTTCACTCTTGACGCCGTCGGTGTCGTCGAATTCGAGCACCGGGACGTCGTATAGCACGAAGGACTCGCCCGACACCACATCGCAGTTGTCGCTGACCTCAAAGACACCACGATCTTCAAGCATCGCGACGCTCTCGTCGTCATTACCGTTCTCGTTGTGATGATGTGGGTCACCAAATCTGGCGGACGCGATGTCCTTTGGAAGGATGAGAGTCACGGGGTAGAATCCTCCACTCGTTGGTCAGTACCTCACTTGTATCCCTTGGGTTCTTTGCAGCTGGGGGTTACTTGGACGGCAAAGCCAACCGTTCGCCACGCCACCACTCAGTTCCTTGGAATCCACTCGCTCGG
>JAASGD010000838.1:0-15860 GCA_023334115.1 Globisporangium megalacanthum | reverse complement strand
TTCGATTGCGATGTCGTCTCTTATGCGCTGTCGCTTGCTTGATTGCTTTGTCTTGCCGATGCTCAGCTCGCACGACCAAGCAAGAAGCTCAGCGTCCGAGACTCCTGCAGCTGCTGCGCATTCCTCCAGGCGCTTGACAACAAAGCCCGTTTGCGTCGAGCTGTCGCATCGACTGGTAGTGGCGAAGAAGGTGTGCCATGAGAACCTCGAGGACGCGCGTGTTCACGGTGAGGTGTGTGGTCGCGAGGCTGTGGCAGGCGCTGTACAGCAGTGCCATCACGCGCTTGATCTTGTCTTGAGTTTGCTCGTCGAAGCGCCGGAGGGACACCAAGTCGACATCGTCGTCGGCACACCGGCCACTCAGCACTTTCGCGACTTTCGTGTCCTCGCTCGGAGTGTTAAAGACGTAAGCGAACGCCTTGCTCGTCGTCGTCATGTTCCAAGCACCTTGGTCGAAGATCCACTGAGCGCTGAGAGCGGACGACGCGTTCGCATGTTGCGCGCCTCCCCGTCGAAAAGAGTGCGATGTCAGGTGTTCGTCGACGCCTGGCGTCTTAGCAACACGGTCGAGCACACGGTTGATATAGCTGCGGATGCCGGGTCCGCTGTCGATGCCTCTACTCTCGTCTGGAGGGGACGTGCTCGTCTCGACCGGGAGGTCAAGGAGCTCGATAAGTGGCGTTGAGGTCGAGGCGACGCGTGCTGCAGGTAACTGCTGCTCGGGCAGGTTGGGGAATACCGCCGACCCCAGTACAACTTGGCTGGCGAGAGCGAGCGCCAGGGCGAGATTCGGGCACGCCGCGAAGTCTTCGTCTGGGATGAGAGAGAGCCCTTGCTCTTCGCTTGTCTTCATGCGGATGAAGCGCACGAAGAAGACGTCACCAGCGCTGATCGACAAATTCTGCTGGTGCAGATGGGTGAGATCGGACGCTCGCCCAAAGAGGTACCACAGCACGGCAAGCAAGGCAGCATCTTGGTAGTCAGTCGGGGAGGATGCGTTTGCATACAAATACACTACCATTCGCCGCAATGCACTCTTTGTACTCGCTGTACCGTTGTTCGTGAACCCGCCAGACTCTCGTTCCACGCAGTACCTCTCGAGTGTCCGCCCCATTTTCAGGAAGCGGTACTCGGCAGCAGCTCTGCTGTGGATGCTCATCAAGCAACCAGTTCTTCACCTGTCTAAAGTATTGCATGACAGAGTGGTGGGACAGTGGCTTTCCTCCCCTTCCGTCTTTAAACGCAAGATACATGCCAAACTTGTCGAGCAGTGCAACCAGACTGTTTACTGCGGTACCACGCCCCATGCACTCTTTCACATACTCATGGCTCACTCCCTCATCACGCAAAAACAACATGAATGACCTGACCGAGTTGTCCTTTGCCTTTTTGGTGTTGGCAGGAGCAAGACTGTCGATGCCCATCATCATGGTGTGGTCGTGGTGTGGTTGGTTGAAGGGTTGCAGGAGGCGTGTCAAATATGCGAATGATATGCAAGTGACTGGAGTTTAGTAGCGACGCACACATATTTTTGAAATGGCTCCGACAAAATATGTTGGAGCATGGTCAGAGCATCATCAGCGACCAAAACGCTGATCATTGGATAAAGGTTTGCTATATTTTTACAATACCTCCAAGCACAGGCTGAAAACAATTTTACGGTTTTCTATTGGATAAAATTGACTATACAAAATTAAAGAGAGGTCGGAGAGTTGATGATATTCAACCATACAGAGTTGATCGCAATCGGTTCACGATCCGCCAGCCTTATGCACCAAGTCCTCGTGCGCAACAGCAGTGCTGTAGTAACACAATGCGCGAATTCAGTCACTTCCACCTCTGACTTTGTGCTTGACCCTCTGCAGTCCGCTGTGTACAGGTGGTCTCGACGTCACATTGGAGCTTCCGCACCTTGTCACTGCCTTCACCCATGGGCTGGATATGATCTCATAGTCTCCTCCCCAACCAGCTCGACTTTGCTTGCATTGATGACGGGGAGGAGCATGCGAACCAGCTAGGCAAAGACATACCCAGACACCGAGGAGATCACAGTGAGCAATACAGGTCATCCCAAGACGAAGGTGAAGACCTTGGCATCCTCCGCACGTTGGAACTGTAGAGATGATTGCGCCGCATCACAGTCATCAATCCACAGAAGGTAGGCGACCTTGCCTTTGACGACCATGAACGACGCAGGGATCCCGATAGACATCACCCAGTCGATTATTGTCGCCAAGCCAACAAGCGAATCGGTGACGCTGATCACGAGCTGGAGCATCGAACCTACGTCTTGAATCTGCACAGACACGACCACGACGAGGCAGCAGTTGAGTCAACAATAGTAAGCCAGAACTTGACGACAACTCGTTCACTACCAGATCAATCAATCTTGAAGGAATTGAGTATCGTGACGACCACGAGCATGGTACCAGAGAGCAAGTTAGTCCGACCCTCCTGTGTGTGTTGGAACAGGGCCTTGGGTTGCTGGAGGACATAACTGGTTGCGTACCTTGACATTGGTCGCCATCCACGCCGTCATGACATGGTGAAACGAGCACGAGTGGGCAGTTGAGAGTGTCAAGCTGTCTAGCCTGTCACTGTGTCTATTCCAAGACTTGGACACAACAATTCGAGCCCTGTTTCGTGAACCTGACCGGAGGCCCATGTCGTCGCCCTCGCTCGCAACCAGTCCAATCGCCTTTGCTGGCAGTGGCGGTAGCGGTGGACGTGTGCGGAAGATCACTGTGAACGAGCGCGTGGAGCAGATCTTGCAGGGCTCACTGCAGATTGAGGATGAGAACGCACGCAACGCAAACCGATCGCCGTCTCGCGAGGGCCTCGAAGCGCGCCACCATCAGATCTCGAGCCTGTACTGCGCTTCGACGGAAGATGCGTTCGTGTGCGCACGTGTGCGAGTCGCCCAGTCCGTCCCAAAGCCCAGTCCGATACTAGCGTCACCATCAAACCCATCCCAGCGAACCCGTCACGTCCCACCGATTGCGTCCGCCAACACCGACGCAGCGTCGAATGCAGTAACCACAGTCGCCACGTCGCCGATCAAACCCGTGCGGTGCCTCTCGCTCCACATGCTCGAGCAGCAGCGGCTAGAGGACGAGCACCGCTCCCGTCTACGCGACGAAAATGAGCACGCAGAGCCGTCGCCTGTACGCGCCAAGCCGTGGTACAAGGGGGGCTACTCGAGCGGCCACAAGATCCCACAGTGCAGTCTCGACGCCAGAGTCCGTCGCTACGGCGCCTACGGCACCGCGAAGATGCTCGCGTCGGACACTAGCGCTGGCACAGCACCGCACTTTCGACTGCACGAATCGCAGAGCCTCGACGCGATCACGTTCGACAACGCACCGAGTCCGTGGTCGCCTGGATTGCATGGGTCTCCGACACTCTGGCCGGAAGACGCCAACTACGCGACCGGCCGCAAGCTCGAGGCGCACGCGATGCTGCGCTGTCCGTCGCCCGACTTTCGGTTCCCGACACACAGTGTCGGCGTTGTCGCGAGCGACACCCGCTTTGCGCGTACGAAAGCCGTGCACGCAGGCGACGCGACGGCGCTGACGCAAGCATTCGAGGCCGAGAAAGCGGTGCGGAAGACAGAGATCGCGCACAACCGCCACAAGCTCGAGACGTGGAAGAGCCGACTGCACTTTGAACCGCTTGCGAGCAAGATGGACCACCCGTTCGTCAAGGTAGACGCGCGGCGAGGCAAGCAGTTCACGATCCTCCACACACCCGCGTACTCGCCTGCGTCCAAGTACAGCGAACAAGTGAAGCAGCTGACCGAGCAACGCTTCTCGTTGCGGTGGTACAACATGGCGGTCTTACTGAGCATCATGCGCCGCACGCCCTGTCGCCGCCCTGTGCTCCAGGACGTCGAGAAGCTGTTTGCACTCGCGTACGAGCTCGCATTTCGGAACGCAAACCCGTACGAACTGAGTCGACAGCAGTACTGGGAGATCTTGACGAGAGAGTACCCAGACGTAGAGCCGCGCCATGGCAACCGTCTCTTCTCGTCCTACGACTTCACAATGGCGGACCGACTCGACATCCGCGTCTTCTTTGGCACGATCCGCGCACTGCGAGTCCAGCAAGGCACGCCGATCGAGATCCTGAGCTTAAGTCTCCAGGACTTTGACGGAACGAAGCGCGGCGTGGTTGCGAGTCGTGCGCACTTGCTCGCGGCGCTTTCGCTCTGCTGTGGGAGCGAAGGCGAGGCCGAGCAGATGGAAATGCTCGGCTCAGCGCTCTGGGAGACGATGGCGGCAGACATCCGCGAGTACCACCTGCTGCGTTCGAGCCACCACCACCAGCGGGTTGACGACGACGATGGCTTCACTGCTGGTGCGGATCGACGTCGAGAGAGCATCACAAGCACAAGCAGCAGCGTATCGCTGAGCACCACGGAACGTGAGGCGTTCGAGTCGCCCATGAGCAAGTCGGGAAGAATTTCCATCGCGTTCGTGCGCCGCACGCTCAAGAGCGAGAAGCGCGTGCTCGCGTTCTACTCGGAGCTGCTTCTGCGACGGCGCGAGGAATGTTTCAAGTTGCCAATCCCTCCGTCACGTTAAGTGGGTTAACGGAGGCGGGCAACACACAACCTATCCGACGTGAGGATATATAGCACTCGTCGCAAGACTGAAGATGGTCATCATGGACTAACACGTCTGGCGCCATGTGGAGAGCGAACTAGCGTGAGAACCAACTCTATCAGACCACATAGACTGACCAAGACACGAGTCGATCCGTGTAGGTTGTCTTTGCAAGTACCCAGTCCCAACAGCGGTGGGCCAGTACGGTACTCAACCGATTCTTGGCGACTCAGTAGCGGCGCAGCAGCGGAGAGTGGTGGTTGCGGCGGTCAGCGGTGGAGTTGATGTACACTGTAAAGCCTGGAGCCCCGACACAGTTTTTCATCGTTTTCAAAATGCCTGAGTGCTGCTACTACACTGTACCGGTACAGTACCGGTACCGAACCTCGTAACGCAATTTTCTTTGACAATCACTCCTGAAAATCTTCCTGAGAGCTCCACGACCAGCAAGTCCCTCTTGTACCACATGGTGCCGGCGATGGCCGCTAGCGGTCCTCCGAGCGGCCAGTCGGAGCGGGCGCAGACGGAAGAAAAGGAGCCGCTGCTCAAGTACGAGCGCGTGGGCGGCCACTTCCACGCGATCTTCAAAGACGACTCGCTCAGCTGCCTCGCGCTCCACGTGCGCTTCCTCTGTGCTGGCACGTACAATGGCAATGTGCTGCTCCTCGAACTCGACGGCCGCTTCATCCGCCGCCTTCACCAGCACTACAAAAAGGTCAACCACGTGTGCATTGACGAGACAGGGCAGTTCATCGCTTCGTGCTCGGACGACGGCACTGTCGCCGTCTACTCCCTCTTCCCACCGTCCTCGTCATCCTCCTCGACCGCTACAAGCGCCGTTTCGGCGCCTGTCGCGGTCGCAAGCACTGGTGGCGAAGTGAACATCTACAACTACTTTAGCGCCGTGTACTGCGTGCAGCTCGAAGACCGATACGCGCTCAAGCGCGAGCGGAGCTTCGCATGTGGCGGTGTCGCTGGGCAGCTCATTCTGAACCGGAAAGGCTGGATCATTGACAAAGAGAGTACAGTGCACGAAGGCGAAGGCCCCGTGCACGCAATCCGCTGGCGCGCAGGGCTCGTGGCGTGGGCGAACGACTGGGGCGTGAAAGTGTACGACGCAGACCGGGACGTGCGTGTGACGTTCATCGAACGGCCGCCAAACTGTCCACCAATGGAACTCTGTCGGTGCCACCTCGAGTGGCAGTCCGACACTGTGCTGCTCGTAGGCTGGGGCCACACACTGCGCGTTGTCGCGTTCGCAAAAGCTGGCGCAGGATCTCCGACATCCGCGAGCGCGTCCGGAGCCGAGCTGCTGCCTGGTGCTGTCACGGCCGAAGTCGTCGCGTTGCTGTCGTTCGACTTCTTTGTCGCAGGCATGAGTCTGTGGGGCGACGCGGCTGTCGGCGTGCTGGCGTACCGACCACCCGGGTCGGCGACTGCGTCCGCTGGGAAAGAGCAGCGGTTCGTGGAAGGCGAAGGCGACGCGGCCGAGATGCCGTTCCCAGAAGTCCACGTTGTCAACTTGGACGGCACGCAAATCGCCGCTGACATTCTCCACTTGCGCGGCTACCAACGGCTCCGTGCGGCCGACTACCGCATGCCGTCGCTCCAGTACGCGAGTCCGAGTGGTCACGCACTGTCGTCAACGTCAACGTCAACATCCACATCGTCGATCTACGACGCGGGCTACGGCCGCTTGTCGTACATTTGCACCCCGAAAGACGTGGTTGTGTGTCGACTCCGGGACGTCGATGACCGTGTCGCGTGGGCTCTCGCTCGGCAGCAGTACGAACGCGCGCTCACAGTCGCGCTCACAGACCGCAACGCACTCCGAGCGCACGTGCTTGACGAGCTTGTCGAGTACTATCTCGGCGAACTCCTCGCGCACCAGCAGTTCAAGCGTGCGGCTGCTGAGATCAAGCGGCTCTTTGTCGGCGACGACTTTGCAGGGCTCTGGGAGAAGTACGTGTACGTGTTTGCTCAGCGAGGTCAGCTCAGTGCGATCGCTCCGCTGCTCCCGACGTCAAGTCCGCGCCTGCCACGGGCGCAGTACGAGATGGTGCTCAAGCTCTTTCTTGATTCGGACCCTGGTCAGCTCCTGGAACTCATTCGCAAGTGGCCAAAACCCCGACCGCAGCTGCCCCCTACGTCTGTGAACAGTGCGGGCAATGGGAGTAGAGAAGGAGGCGGGGACGCGGCCGCCGCTCCCGAGTACACTGCGACCACAGACGCGACGCTCGAGCCGCTCTACGACGCTCAGGCGTGGATCAACCAGCTCGAGGCAGTCGCGCGTCGCCGCCGCATCGCAGAAGCCGACGCCGACCGGAGCAGCGTCGAGACGGGGTTTGTCCTCGAAGCGCTTGCGGAGCTCTACACCGCGACGGAGCAGTACGACCACGCGCTCCGGATCTACTTGAGCCAAGGCGCTTTCTGCTCGAACAAGGAGCACGCGTTCCGGCTCATCACCGAGCACCAGCTCTGGCCGCTCGTGCAGCACAAAGTCGTGAACTTGATGCAGATCGACCGAGCGAGTGCTGTGCGCATGCTCGTGACGCAAACGGAGCAGCTCAGAGTCGCGGACATTGTCCAGCAGCTCGAGCACGACCGCGAGTTGCTGCACGAGTACCTCCACGAGCTCTTTGTGTTGCGGCCGAGCGAGTACAATGCGGAAGCGTACGCGTCGCTGCACGAAGTGCAGGTCGCACTCTATGCTGAGTTCGCGCCGACGTTCTTGCTGCGGTTTCTCCAGACCAGCAACTTTGTACCACTGGAAAAAGTACAGTGTGACGGGAAGAGTGACGTGATTGGGCGAAAATGTGGTACAGTACTGACATACTAAGTGCGATGTCGGTGTAGGCGTACACGTACTGTAGCGAGCGGAACCCGCCGCTGTGGGACGCGATGATCTACATTCTCGGCCGCATGGGGCAGCACAAGCGCGCGCTGGATCTGATCTTGACGCAGCTCCGCGACATCCACCACGCGATCCGCTTCGTGCAGGAGAACGACGAGAGCCTCTGGGATTACGTCATCGACTTGAGCCTCACGAGCCAAGCCAACGTTGAGCAGTTGCTCGAGTTTGCGTCGCAGCACAAGATCGACCCAATCAAGCTCATCCGCAAGGTGCGGTCGTGAGAGAGCTCGCTCTCTTTAAGAGAGGGAATGTGTCCACACGCACTCACGTAGATCCTCTTGCTCTTGTAGATCCCAGAGGACATGCCGATCGACAACCTCAAAGCCAAGCTGCTCGACATCATTGCGAACTACCGCATCCAGGTACTGTAGGTACTTACTCTCCTGTGGTGCAGACCGCCTGTGGTGACGACTGGAGTCGTGACGACGTGTGTGTGGAATCTGCAGCAAAACCTATGCACGGGGTGCAGCAACGTGTTTGAGAGCGACCGCGTACAGCTGCTCCAGCGGCAAGTGACGACCCACAAGAAAGCACGGCGGGTGGCAGCGCGAGCGCCGTGTCTCATCTGCGGTGACGTGCTGCGCGCGCCAGCGTCCGGCAGCAAAGCAGTCGGGCACGTGTGCGTGTTTGAGTGCGGCCACTGCTACCACTTGCCGTGTCTCGAGGAGGAAATGCGCATGTGGAAGCGCGCCGACGCTGTAGCCACGGGCGACCTCGCTGCGTTGCGCCAGTCGCTCGGCTGCTTCGTGTGCGACCACAGCACGCGTGCGTTCGCTCGCACGGGACTGAGCCACCAGATTGAAGCGCTCTCGAAGGCGCCGCCTGCGCGCGGCATCACGGACCACCAGCTGCAGCGCGCGAAGGACACGCTGCTAAACATGATCGGATAGCCACCTACCTGGTCGAATAGCCAGCTTGTCAGTGAGCTCAAAGGGAAACCAAATCTTCAGTGTCACCCAGAATGCGGAAACAAAGAGTGAATGTCGTTCGTTTTCCCCAAGTTTCGCAATGACATTAGAAGGTTATCGCCCGACGAGCTGCCGCATTGGCGTCGAGTCGAGAGACAGCAGCTGCACACGCAGCTGCAGCTGTCGTCGATTCAAATGACCTCCATGATAGCAGCAGCGTGCCAATGTTCGATTTGAACCACAAGCTCGCAAGCTAGGAAGCGACCAGTGAGTCCAACGGCTTACTCGTCGTCCTCGCCACCGCCGTTGGCGGCAGCAGCGCGCTGCGCAGCACGGCGACGCGCCACACGGCCCTGGAGAGAAGACACACGAGCCAAGAAGCATGCAAGCGGGCGTCAGAACGGATGGTCGGCGTTGCGCTGACTAAGCGTAGCAGCAGCAGCCGCAGGAAGAAAGCGCGCGCGAACATCACTCCGCGTTGTCCCTTCCCCTCTCCGTTCCGGAACGTCCGTGCCTGCTGAATTTCCTGTTCACGTTGACTGATCTGCTGCCGCTGTCACTGGAACTTGAAGCGAAGACGACAGGAACGGCCATGGATGTAGGAGGGGGAGGAGGGGAAGTAACGACACGGAGGATGTCGTCACGGCTGGGCTGGGTCGGCGGCTGCTGCTGCTATCAATCAACCCACACCAGCAACACCAAACGACAGCATTGGTACTTACAGGGCGGCCCTGGCCGTACGGGGAGGTGACCGTGAAGTCAATGTGCTTTTCAGAGTCGAGGCGGACCATGAACGACGGCACGTCCACGAGCTGCTTGCCGACGCGGATGTGGCGCTGCTTGATGAGCACGCGCGCCTGGTGCACCGACTTGGCGAGGCCCTGCTTGAAGACCTTGGTCTGGAGGCGGCGCTCGAGCAGCTTCTGCACCGTCAGGCGCAGCACAAAGTCGAGTTCCTTCTCCTCCTCCGAGAGCAGCCCGTAGCGTACGAGGCGGCGCAGCAGCGCTGCACCCTCAAAGAGACGCTTCGGGTCCTTGGCGTCAAGCGTGAGCAGCTCACGCGCAGCCTTGCGCAGCTTCGAGAGCGCAAACTGCACGCGCCAAATCTCGCGCTTGCAGCGGAGACCGTACTCGCCGAGGAGCTTGAGCTCCTGGTCGAGACGCTCCTTCTCGAACGCACGCGCGGGCGTGCGGTAGGTCTTACGGTAGTTGCGGTGACGCGAAACCTTCGGCATATTGGTCCTGGCTGCTATGCGAATGCGATGGGAGTGTGAGAACTCGGGGCCACACTGCGGCGCCAGAGCGCGCAGCTCGCCACCAGCAATCGCGGGCCATCCAAACTGCGCACAGGAGATTTCGGTCCCTCGATTTCGTCATTACCGAGTCCTAGACCCGACGAGCCGGACCGGGCTTTCGAACCGTCTGGACCGGGTCTGGACCGCCGCAATCCAAAGCGAAGCAGGAGTGTTGGTAGCACGCGCTTTTTGTGGCTGGCGGAGAAAGCAACGCCATTCCTCCGCACAACAACCGAGAGATCGATCGAGCCGAGCCGAACGCGGAAGATCGTTCTGTGAGCTAGTAGTGCACGATGGACAAGGGCAAGCAGGCGATGGAGAACATGAAGAACATTAAGATGCCGCCTGGCGCGGGTCGTCCTGCGCTCGCGCTTGTCAAGGTCGCGACGGTCGCGGGCGCTGTCGCGTACGGCGCCTACCACTCGATCTACAACGTGCCGGCGGGTCACCGTGCAGTGATCTACAGCCGTCTTGACGGCGTCGGGCAGACAGTGATGGAGCAGGGCACGCACTTTCTGCTGCCGTGGCTCCAGCGCCCAATCACGTTTGACGTGCGCACGCGCCCGCACACGTACGGGTCGATCACGGGCACTAAGGACCTGCAGATGATCAACCTCACCATCCGTGTGCTCTCCAAGCCGGACCGTGGACGTCTCCAGTGGATCTACACGCACCTCGGACTCGGTGCGTCTCGCGTTGCTTGTGTGTGTGAGAGTGGGGAGGGAGAGAGAGATGAGGGGACTGATCATTGTCGTGGCTAACGAATACTGTGGGAATGAATACCATCAGACTACGACGACAAGGTGCTCCCGTCGATCGTGAACGAAGTCGCGAAGCAGGTGGTGGCGCAGTTCACGGCTGCGGAGCTCATCTACCAGCGTGAGCACGTCAGTCGTCTCATCGCCCAGCGCTTGGTACGTCATTGGTGCTTGAATGACGAGAACTTTAGGGGGTGGAGACACCCAGACGTGGACTATTTGACTCACCCTTGCGCTGCTTGCGTAGACCACCCGTGCCGAGCGTTTCGCGATCCTGCTCGACGACGTGTCGATCATCCACTTGACGTTCGGCCAGGAGTACACGGCGGCTATTGAAGCCAAGCAGGTGGCCCAGCAGGACGCCGAGCGGGCGCGGTTCGTCGTCGAGCGTGCGCTCCAGGAGAAGAAGAGCACGATTATCCGCGCGCAGGGTGTGTCCAAGTCGGCGGAGCTTGTCGGTGAGGCGATCAAGAACAACCCGGCGTTCGTGCAGCTGCGCCGGATCGATTCGGCGAAGGAGATTGCGACTGTGATTTCGCGCTCGGCGAACAAGGTTTACCTGAACTCGGACTCGCTCCTGCTCAATCTGATGGCGGACAGCAGCTCCAAGTGCGTGTTTGTGGGTGTGGATGTGTTGCGCTATGCTATGTTCGAGTGAGCACTCGGGAGAATTGTGCGAAGAGCGAGACACTCACGTGTTTTGTATCATGCTGCAGCCCTGGCGCGTACAAGAAGTAGGCGAGCGAACAGCCAACGCGACGACCCATTCGCTGAGCGAAAGAGCAGGCAGAACCGAGAGCGAGCAAGTCACAAGGGCGATTCAGGAGCGTGAGTTGGTGT
This sequence comes from Globisporangium megalacanthum, assembly GCA_023334115.1. Taxonomy (NCBI): domain Eukaryota; phylum Oomycota; class Peronosporomycetes; order Pythiales; family Pythiaceae; genus Globisporangium; species Globisporangium megalacanthum. Next base: position 4,541 of record JAASGD010000838.1, on the reverse strand, counting down.
TGTCGTTCCAACCTGGAGGACGATGCATTGCGAACGCAAAACAAACCGTTACGAGTTGAATTGGGGTGCAGTCTCTTGTGTGACTTGGGTTGAGTATGCTCCCTCTCTCATCCAACACCTTTTTGGTCCATCCCAGAACTCGATCGAACTTCCTCGAATTTCTAGACTTGCAATTTGTATGCCGCCTATCTTCGCTCTTATTTCTAGACTTGCTCTTCGTATGCTTTGAGCTGAGACATGTGCCATTTTTTACTAAACCAGCCCTCTCTCTCTTCGTTGAACTGTCTTATTTCACTATTGAAATTCGCGAAACGGGAGCATCCAGTGGTTTGTTGCGCCTCTCAGACTCACTTGCGCAGCAGCTCCAGCGTACGCGGCAAGCGGCAGGCTCCTCCTTTCTCTCACGCGAACGAACGCAATCTTCCTTCCCCTCCACACTTCCACCCACCCCAAGCAAGTATGTCTGGCCGCTCGTGGGACGCAAACGACCAGTGGCAGGAGCTCTCGGCGTCGAGCGGCAGCACGGGGTTTGACTCCGCTGGCTCCGGTGGCCTCAACTACCCAGTGCTGCCCACGATCCCGTCCGGCGCCATCGACCTCGGCTCTATTGCGCCAATCTTTGGCGTCGCTGGCTTTGACGACGAGAACGCCGACTACCTGGACTACAACAAAGCCGGCCGGCCGTTCATGGAGCAAATGAGCGGCTCGTGCGGCACTGCGTACTTTACCGGTATCATTGGCGGCGGGTTCTTTGGCGCTGCCCAGGGCTTTGGGCGCTCACCATCCACGAAGTTCAAGATCCGCATGAACGCGCTCATGAACGGCGCCGCGGTGCGCGGCTCCAAGGCGGGCAATGCGCTCGGCTGCTTAGGTGCGTTTTGTCTGCGTTTTAAATGGACAGAAGGAGGACGAGGTGGCGTTACTGATAGTGAGTGTGTGTTGCGACGGTTTGCTACAGCGATGATCTACAAGGCGTTCGAGTACGCGGGCGACACGATGGAGCTGGAGAACATTGTCAAGTTTGACCAAGTGACGCCGATCCTGGCGTCTGCAGCCACTGGCGTGTTCTACAAGTCGACTGGTGCGTTTGTTGTCCTCGTCTGGTTGGAAAATAGTGTGGCAGGTGAACGTCGTACTTAACGATTGCTCTTTTTTGTAATATGGTGGTTGTTTTGAATTGAGTGCAGCTGGCCCGAAGGCTATGGTGCTCGCTGGCGCACTCGGCGCAGGGCTGATGACAGTCGTGCAGTTTGGCGTGAAGCCGTTCTACCCACGCTTGTAGACAATGCGGAGCTTGCTCTTGGCGTCAGTTGTGTGGGAGATGTCCACTCCATCCCATATACACGCCCACTGGTGAGAAGCTGACTTATCGTAGAACGAACGAACGAACACACCGTCGATACAAACGAGAACGAGCGACAAGGAGCGACAGAGAAAGAGACGCGAGAGGCCGACGACGGCAGTAGGGATAACCGCTTGCTGTCCACGTAGTGTAAGTTAGTTAGAAGGCCACCAACTTCCCCCCACTCGATTGACGCCGTGTAGAGCTGTGTTTGTAACAACGACGAGTCAGCGGTGTGACTACTAGGCAACGGACTTGAACGTATGTGGTCTACACCACTGACCATGGGTGATGGGCACTGTGATTGGGGCTGGAGCCCCCACACACAAACACCCTATCGTGACCTGGTTTGGCTCGCAACAGTTTCGATTCGACACTGTCGAATTGATAGTGTTGGAGGTGATTCCTCAAGTTCCTTTCATCTGACCCCATTATCATGTCCACAATCAAAAGCACATTGCCTCGTCGAATTCGAATCGTTTTTGAGCATCAATTTGCTTTTTTTCCCGCGACGTCTTCTGATTGGCCATTTCAAACCCTCAAACAGCGCAACCATGCTGAACAGCTACGCACTCGAGCTCCAAGCGCTCAAGGCCGAGCTCCAGCTCGCACTCGCCCGTCTGAGCGACGTCAGCACCGTCTCGCCAGTCGCAATTGAGACGCCAAGCGCGCTGCCAACCACAGCGAGCACTCGTACGCTCGGAACCGCGCGCTCGCCGCCCGAGTGGTCGACTGCCAGTGTCGGTATCACTCGTTCCAGCACCAATGCACCACCATCTCGTGCGTCACGGGATGTCCAGCTGCTGCTACAAGAGCTCCAAGCAGCAGCGCAGCGACGACGAGCTCTAGAGGTCGAGCTTGCGACGGAACTGCGGCGCGACCGTGAGCGCACACCGTGGCAAAGCCGAGCCATCGCAGCTCTGCGGCGCCAGCGGGCCGAGATCGCACGCGAGCTCGACGAAGCGCGCGAGCGCGACCTGTTTATGACACAAAGCAGTGGTCGCTCCATGGAACAGGATACTCCTGTGAGTGAGCACACACGGCCACGACGCATACTGTACAAAGACTCGGCGACGCAGATGAGCCCTGCGCCATCGACGCTGTCGCGACCCACTAACCACGAGGCTGGCGCTGCTGATAAGCGCTTTTCAATCGAGGGCGTCGTCACGCTTGAGCGGATTCACAGAGACGTGGACGCTGCTGCCGGACTAACAACCGCAGCAGAACTGCGTCCGGACACCTCCGAGACGACGACCGCGAGCGTGCGACGTCACAACACAGCACTTCCGCAGCATCAAGAGGGCTGGAGCAGGCGTCCCGACTCGCTCCATCGTCCCTATCCCCAGCCGAACGACGCGCTCCACGACGTCTTCTCGCTCCAGCTCAAGTTTGCCGAGACGATGCTGAAGCTCGAAAAATCCGTGCAGGTCCGCGACCAGCTCCTCGAGCGCTCGAGTGCGTTGACAAGAAGACCAACGCGCAGTCACCGCGGACTCGCATTCCACGAGTCGGGGCCAGCGAGTGCTGCTCTTCATGACCGTTTAGGGCAGCAGCTGTCGGCGGCCGAGAGCCAGGACGACGACGAGGACGAGAGCAGCGAATCGGACGCGTTCAGCTCTGGCGAATCAGTGGGTGGGAGTGTGGTGCGGCTGCAGCGACACAGGCCAGACACCGATGACGACCGGCTCGTTTCAGCTCGACGAGCACAGTCGACACGAGCCTCGTCTCAGACTGCGAGCGGAGCCACAGCGGACGCCGAGCGCACGAACGACAGCAACAGCAGAGAGGAAGCGAGTCGCAGCAGAGCTCACGATGCGTCATCCACCCCCGAGTCGAACCAGGAAGAACCGCGAACGCCAAGCACGGAGAACAGCGACAAGCTCTCAAGTAGCGCTGTCGCAAAGCAAGTGCGCTTTGGCGGCCAGGAAGCCGACGCGTACGCGACACCGATGATCGCGAAGAAGCTTTCGTTCGAGAGTCCGTCAGAGGACAACGACGGCGGCCATATCAGCGACAAGTTCGAGAGCCCGTTGAGCTTCTTGGGCGGCTCGAGCGTCACGAGCACAGAGCTGAACGACGTGTCGCTAGTGAAAGCGTTCGAAGCGTTCCGTCGCGAGCTGGGCGTGCTCAAGGCCGCGTCGCCTCAGCTCTTCTCGGCCACGTCCGCGCCGTCTGGGATCTCGGCTGCAATCAGCGCGGCGAGAGCGCTGTTCGCGGACGACAAGGCCAGTGATGCTCCGAGACGGGCGGTCGTACTGAAGCCAGCGATCGCGGCTCGAGCGACTCGAACAGGTGCCGCTGAACCGTCAAGAGAGTCACACACGGTCGTTGTGGCGAATGCTGCAGCCAGTGTGCATACGGGAATGAAGGACAGTGTGAAGCGAGACATGATGTCCGAGTTGGAGAAGCAGCCACAGCGTGAAGAAGGCGAGCTGGACCGCGCTGGTCTACAGGAGCGTCGACGGCAGCTGTGCCTCGACATTCAGGACGAGAGCGCGCAGCTCGTGCTTACGTTCGGCTCGCGCGACACGCACGAAACCGAGCGTATAAAGCAGACGCTGATCCAGTTGCGGACGCAGCTGCGGAGCATTGACGAGCAGCTCGGTCGATGACTACCGAGTCGGTGCATGCGCGTGTTCCTAGCTCTGTGGGGACTTGATCGAGAGATTCTGTGGCGTCATCACTCCAGATCGCAGTGCAGATCACTGAATAGACACCCACGCACTGGAAGAATAAACGGCCAAGCTCTAGAAACGGCGGTGGGGAGCCACAGAGTTGACATCGCACTCTGCTCTGCTGAAGTGCTGTTGCTTGTGCTTGTCGGTCCAAGAATCCAGAGCTCAGTCCTGGACTGGGCCAGTATTTGATTCGTTCATGGTACAGTCAACTCTCCGAGGAGTGCGGTCGCTATTTGAAAATAACCTTTTAAAAGCGATCACTTTGTTCGCAAATTAAATATTGCGAGCAAGCAAACAGAGTGCTACCGCCGCTAGCCACTCACTCGTCAAACAGATGTCTCTCGCTCACAGCCACCCTCTCAATCGCCATGCCAGCACCGCCGAAGCCGACACGCCGTGTGCGTATGACAGTGGCGCAGAAGTCGGCGCTCCTCGATTATCGCCGCGCCAACCCCGGCTTGCTCCAAGAAGAGGTGTGCTCGTGGGCTCAAACGCATTTTTTGCTGCCGCAAAGACCATCG
>JAASGD010000837.1:0-15863 GCA_023334115.1 Globisporangium megalacanthum | reverse complement strand
ATTCGATATCTTGATAAGCCAGTCGCTCGCGCTCGCTGAGACCGCGCGTCGCTGCGATGTGGACGTCGAGCTTGACGTGCACGCGCACATGCCGCACGTGTTCTGCACCCTGCCGGCCAGTACGATGCCGAAGTCGGAGGTGGGCATCGCGAACCTCGCCGACTTTGCTGCTCGGAAACTTTCGAGCGCTTCTGAGACGGCTGCGGGCAAGGATTTGTAAAGGGTGGGCTACTGAGTGGTATCGTGCTCGGACCACGGTGGTTCTCTCGCGCTCACAGTATCGCGGTAGCTACAAGGTACAGTAACAGGGAAGTACCAGAGTGTGCTTTATGGCTAGCTTGTCGCCCACCACACTTTGTATCACGCTGGCTCGTCCTACTCCCATTCACTCTTCAACTCGTCAGTTGGATCGCTCTACTTGGCGACGACGCGAGTCGACAGAATGTGCTTAGCGGCGAACGCAGCGAGGCGCTGGAGCCCGACCGCCGCGTACGGCAGCACCGACGGCGCTGTGGTCGTGAACACGTGCGGCACGCCGTCGTGCAGATCCGCCTCCCAGTTCTGCACACCGTCCGCCGCTGCCTTGGCGAGCAGGTCGAGCGAGTTCTGGTAGAGGTAGTCGAGCGACGCGGCTTGCACGAGCACAGGCGGGAGGCCGCGCAGGTCGGCGAAGACGGGCGAGTGCCTGCGCGCCTCCTCTCGGTCGTCCGGGTCCACGAGCGCAGCCACGCGGAACGCACGCACCAGCCGCTGCGAGAGCCCACAGTACGGCGCTGGCACGAACCCAACTGGCTCGGCCGTGAAGTCTGCATACGCGCAACAGATCATGGCTGCGAGCGGCTGGAGGTGCTCCTTGCCGGTGTCACGAAGACCGAGAAGAGTCGACACTGTGAGCCCACCACCAGCGCTGTCGCCGGCGAGAATGATGTTGCGCGGTGACACCTTGTGGTGCGTCACAAGGTACTCGTACATGAGCAGCGCGTCTTGCGCCGGCACAGGGAACTTGTGAACCGGGGTCTTGCGGTAGTTGGCGACAAAAAAGTCGACTTCGATATGGTTCGCGAGCGACGGCGACGCCGTCTGCAGCTCGCGTACGATCGCTGCACGCAACGTGTTGCAAAAGTCGATGAAGTACCGCGGACTGTAGACCGCGAAGCCACCGCCGTGGTAGTAGAGCACCACGAAGCGGTCGGGAGCTGCAGCAGAAGGAGGAGGAGGGCTTGTGCTGCTCTCGACAGATTTGATCCAAAGATGCTCGATGCCGTGCGCCGTCTCGGGCGTCACTACCGTCTGGTGTCGGCGGCACGACATCCATCCGGCGGCGCTGCCTACGATCTCGGTGACGCGCCGAAAGCGACCTGCAGAGGGCTCGGTCGCGAGCGCATCGCCGTACCGCTCGGTCACGAAGCGCTTGAGCGCACGCGCGATCTCGAAGCGGAGCGTCCACTTAGGGAAGCGCGGTCGGAAGCCCCTCGCGACGTACTGCGCGAGCGTCTGGACAACTGGGAACGCGATGAGCACAGGAAAGAGCACGATTTCGACCGCGGTCGAGAGCAGCGCTGAGAGCGACCGCATGCTCGTTCTAACTCAAGATGAATTGTGACGTGAACATCAAAACCGTTCACGCTTTTGACACGCATGAAAGCGTACTTAGAAGGCTTTGACACGGATGAAATCGTACATAGAAGGCATTTACGAACGGAACTCTGGTGACTCTCGTGGCACTCACCGACTCGACTTCGAATCGAATCGGTCCAGACGGCGTTCCTACGCCGCTGCGACCTGGCTCGCACCGACGGGCTAGTGCTTGAGGTACTCGTCACGACTGCTGGGCGTGGACGCGAACTGGCGCGCAATGAACTGGCCCATGTTCGCAATCGCGACGTCGCCGTACGGCAGCACGAACGCTGGTAGCACGGCAAACGTGTGCGGCATGTTCGCGTGCACATCCAGCTCCCAGTTCGTGATGCCGTCTGCACGCACTTTCTCGATTATCTCGAGCGAGTCGGTGTGCAGGTAGTCGGCCGAGCCGGTCTGGACAAACACAGGCGGCAGGCCGTGCAGGTTGCAGTGCATGGGCGACGCATCCAGCCACGACGACGGGTCGTCTGGGGTCTCAAGGTACGCCGTTCGGAACGCCTCACCAATAGCCGGCGAGAGGAAGCAGAGCGGCGTCGCTGCACCGTCGCTCGAGCCTCTCGTCATCGTTGTCTTGGCGCAATGAAGCACCGCTCCGAGCGGTAGTGCATCAGGCTGGCTCTCCCGCACGCGCAGCAACGCTGAGAGCGCAAGTCCACCACCAGCGCTGTCGCCTGCGAGCACGATCTGACGCGGCGACAACCCCTGGTCGTTCAGCAAGTACTTGTACATTGCAGCTGCGTCCTCCGCCGCTGCTGGGAACTTGTTCTCAGGCGCTTTGCGATAGTTTGCGAGGAAGAAGTCGACCTGCGGCTTCTCGACCTCGTACGTGTGCTCGAGCTCCTTCACGACCGCTTCGCGCAGGCGGTTGCAGAAGCTCACGTAAAACCGCGGACAGCTGAGCACGTAGCCACCGCCGTGGTAGTAGAGCACGACAAAGCGCCTCGGTGCCGCTGAGACTGGTAACGTTGAGCCTGCTGTGGACGTCGACGCGGTACTCGTTTGCGCACGGAGCCAGAGGTGCTCGAGACCGTCGACAACCACTGGCGCGATCTCCGTGCCGTGGGTACGACATGCACGGCCACCAAAGAAGTCCCCGGCGCGAGCACTCTTCTCGCGTTGCTCGAGTACGTGGTCCGGACTCGTCGAACCGGCACCGAAGCGGTCGCTCATGCCACGCAACACAGCCTGCATCAGCTCGAGCTTGAACGTCCAGTTCGGCCGGAGTGGCGTGCCACAGTGCCGCACGTAGCGGAACAGCGTGCGACACAGTGCCCGTACGACAATCACGTTCGATGGATACCCGCGGTAGAGCATGAACGCCAACAAGGCGAGCGCGCCGCAGAGCACGAGCGTCCACACGAGGTCCATGGTAGACTGGCAGTGCTGGAATGACCCGCGTTGGCGTTCCTGCTCTTGTTGCGGAATGGGAAGTGAGCGAGTGACAGAAGTTCAATGAAGGCATTACCGCTGCACAGCAATGGACCAGAAAATAGGATCCCCATGTGTTGCCCCATCCAGGACGATTTGTTTCGCGCGGCACGGATGTCTGCACCCGCGACTGGCGCCCAGCATGATCTGCGTAGCCAGCCGTTGGTGGCCGAAACGAAAATAATGACACGCCTCATGTTGCCCTCGTTATCGTGTTACTCCAAGCATGGGTGCTCCGCACGGAGCCTCGCTCACACAAAACCCGCCAGCTCACTTCCGCTTTCACCTTTGCTGCTCTGGTGTTGTCCAGTTCTGGTTCACCACTTGTAGTGGTTATGTTTTCATTCTAGCGAGATGAGTCAGTGGTTCAGAACCACGTTCCTGAAAACCACTGATTGAACCTTCAGTTCTTTCAAACGACGTCAAATCAAAACTGCTGTACCACTCTATACCAAAACCAGATAAAGTTTCTGTGCAACAAGTCCGATTTTTGGCATGGACAAAACTTACTGTATCTCCCGGAATAGAACGGACCACCTGGGTTCATGATTCATCGCCATAAAATCACGACCGCAGAACTTGCATAATCAAATAACGTCCAATTTTTTTTGTGGTCCTGCATTTCCGATACAAAAGCCATTTATATCAAATACACTGCTCAGTTGAATTACCGTAAACCGCCGCTTGAAACAGACGCCACTTATAACGGATAATGGCGGACAGCCAATCAATGCGGCTCATTTGACAGGAGTTGACATTGCCGCTTATAAAAGACGAGCATAATCGAGACCAGAAATTGTCCATCACATGATTTTCAGAGCAATCCAGTGATTTTGACTTAATTTCAGAATGAAGATTTGGAAATCAGACGGACCATTTTTCTCCAAATCTCTCACTCCATAATGATTCCTTGATAAAAGGCAAACAATCGATTTCCCATATTGAAACCAAATGGAATATCAAGTCGAAACACAAAATGCGAATCATGACACCAAGGTTTTGCACATCAATGAGCAACGCCGTGCCGGAGTCTCGAGAAGGCTCTGCAATAGGGTGGTTCGGTTCAATTCTATCAGCTTCGGTAAAGGACAAAACGCGAGGTGCACAGCAGAAAGTGCTGTCATGGATTGTAGGCGTTTTTGGTCGCATTGCAACCGCTGTCACCTGCTGCGAGAGAGCGAATTGCGCGTTATGTATGGCGACGCCCCCTCTGCGCCGCACGAGGCGCTTTAACCACGGCGAATGCGGCGTCGCACTTCGCGAAGCGGTCGGCGGAGAGTGGAGGCGGAAGAAACACTCGTGCACGTTTCGCTTGCAGACACAGAGTTGATACGAACCACACAGCAGGGAAACAGCATCGTAGTGGCAGCACAGACTTCAGCGGTGCTAACACATACTATAAACGCTCTCACCAATAGCGCACATCAATGGCGTTGTGCTGTCTCCATTGTGTGCATCCACACTACGAAAATTTGCTGGGTAGTTTGTCCTGGTATCCGCCGGCGAAAAGCGCGCAGAGCCCTCATAACCTCGTTTCGGTGAAGGGCAGCAGCGGCCCAGCAGTCGGGCACGCACGAACTGATGACGGCATCTCCACTGGGCTGCGAAAGCCCAGCTTTTCTGTCGCTCGACTAACTCTCAACATGCTACACGGCAGCAACGCGAAGCTGCGTGGACGTTAGCGCATCGCTTGAGACACCCGAGAGCTTGACGTTGAAGAAACATTTGGGATAGATGCTGCACGAGCTCCAGCCCCTCGTGTCTCGCTTTCGCCGGGACTGTCGGACGTTCTCATGTCCGCACCCACGTTTGTACTGCCGACAGCCGTGCGTGTACGAAGAGCGACGCTTGTTAATCCAGAGCCGCACTATGTACTTCCTGTTGTGAGCGCACAGCAACCCAACGCGCTCTCCGCTACCCACTTGAGCTTGCGTTTGCCACTGCGCCGGCGAAGCGCGAGCTGATACTCTAAATTCACACGAGGAAGCACCACATCGACTCACACGAAGCCGTTCGCCGTTCTCCAACGCCTGCTGCCGCTTTGCTCCACAGTCGACCCCATCAGCACTTGAATCATGTGAACGCTTCTGTTATGAGCGTCTCGAGACTCGGTGAAAGCGGTTCTAGGGTCCACGGACTAATCAATCAATAATCCTTGTATGTACACGATTCGGTGGTGGTAGATTGTATCACCCTACGATACAAAGGCCTGAGTGCGGTGAATGGGTAATATGCATCGAACTTAATCGGACGTCTGCCGAGGACAGACATTTCTCTACAAGAGCGAAAATCGTCTTCTCTTCCCGAACGAGCAACACCCTCCTCAGAAATGTACTATTTATGACCGATTATTTGGAGAAAATAGAAATGTGGCATGAATGTTGCTCGTCAAAAATCATTCTGGGGCGATGTGTTCCGAGGACAGACATGTATCCATCCTGACCTCTACGAGCGACACAAAATTAGTTTGGTTTTTATAAAAATAAAAAATAAATACCAAAAATCAGCTTTTGATTTTGTTGTGGTAGCCCGAAGGTGAGCCGAATGGTCAAATGTCAGAAATTAACTTCAGGATCACTAGACCATCTCAGATTCCGGTAAAGCTATGGAAAAATTCCAGAGAACACAGATGTTTTTTTGTATCTCAGTATATTTTATAAATGGCGGTATACGTTAATGACCTCTTTTCTGATTTTATTAGACTCGGTAATTTTATGAAGAAGAAGAGCCAAACGAAGTGGTCCGTTCTATTCCGGGAAATACAGTACGCCACTCTGTTGACCTTACAAATGTCAAGTATTTGGTTTTCAAATACTGCTTTTTAGTTTTTTGCTTGCCGCTCAAGCACCTGAATGCAGCGATCAATCATGAAGGGCACCAGCCTGAGCCATTGCCCTTATCGTCAGCGGGGCTATACGAAGCTTATGAACTGAAGCAACGAGCTCAAAGATTTCTTCGTCTAGGATGCCCGTATGTTGCCTGCAGTTCACCACAGTTGCTCTGGTCACTCGGTCCCAGGTCTCTTGAGCCCACCGCATCGCCTCCAGAACATCCATGTTGTACATTTGCTCGACGTCTGCACTGGTGACTGCTATTCCCTCGCTTTCTTCACGCTGCAGTAGCTCGTCAAGTTTTTCGACGACAACATTGTTGCGAACTTTGCTTAGCTGACTCTCCAACGACTGGATGACGCCGGCGTCTTGCGGCTGTAGGTTGGCGGTAGTGTTTGGCGGTAAGAAGTACAGAACGACGTTCGAGTAGAGCTCAATGAGGCGATGCGGTGAGGCGTTATCGAGAAGCAAAATAACATGCCGCTTCTGTTCATACATAGTGTTGTTGAATTGCTCCACCCACTCTCAAACATCTGAGTGGTCATACACCCCTCGACCAAGCTTACGTATTCGACGCCGAGCTCCTCTGGTGAATGCTTGTTGAATCAGCGCGTCTGTCGCGCAGACCCAACGAACGCAAGCGGTAGCTTCATAGATCCGTCGGCGTTTGTTGCGACGGCTACAGTCATTATTTTCTTCGGCTTCTTGCGCCCACAGATGCTGTCGCTTGTGACCGAGAGTGAAGGTGGCGCACAATAGAAAAAAAGTTGACTTATCAAGGTGGACAATGTCGTTTTTGCTGTATTGAGCTGTTATCGTTCTCAAAGCTCTTCTTACTTTGTCCACGTCCGCTTAGCGCGCAGAAGCTGCCGCTCCGCGCGCCCCGGGTGGCTTCAAACCGTGGCGCTGTTGCAATTTCTGCAATCAGCCATCGGAAAAACGAAGCGCCATAAGTCGCATGAAGCAGCGCCGCGCGGATCTCCTCCGCTTTCGCTCGCGTAGCCACCCAAGAAACAACCGGCAGCTTGGAGCCGCTCGTATCTCTCAACCCATTGGACGAGAGCGAGCTCGAGCTAGGGTGAACACACTGGTCGCGCCGTCTTGAGCTGCGGTCGGAGGCGGCGCATAGTGTCTGCAGTGACCGGCGACCTCAGCAGCAGCATCATGGCAGCAGGCGATTGGTCTTTCGGGAGCGCAAATCGCGCCCGGCCCACGCACACAACGCCCGAAGAGAGAGCTCTGGGTGCGTCTTGTGGTGCTCGCACCCGTCGAGCTTCTGCTGTGCGGTGAGCCGGATGCGTTGCGGTTGTCTAGGCATGGCCGATTCTGTTGTGAGTGAGGGCGATGAGTGGCTTTGGTGCAAGCGTTTATTTGACTGGCTAGCGTGCGACGAACCTGCAATCGAGAATCCGATTTGATTGGATGTGAATTTGGTTTGACACTCAAATAGAAATAGATAACTTGATGTTATTTACGGGTATTAATTTAGCTTGTGTTTACTATAAAGAATGGTGCCTGTAGTCAAGAAATCGGCGTAAGCTGTCGATGCCAACAATCGGACTATTGCGTACAACTTCTTCTGCTTTTTGTACAGCGTTTCAATCAAGCATCGTTTAAAAGAGCACATGGTGCTCAACGTGTGGATGACGTTTGAGCCAAAATAGTGAAAATTGAGAAAGTTATGACAGAAAATCGGAGTGGCATAACGTTTTGTCAGCACTGTAAGCACTAGTATGCGGGTCGAGCCCCATCCGAGTAGATGAGTAGAGAGAACCACAGGAAACGTAAAACTCCCTGAACGCTATACTAAACTGCCCGAATGGTTACAGCGTAAATGTGTGGTTTTAGAGCAGCTTCGCCCAGCCAGCTCACAAAAGTAATATTAAATGTTGCATTGGCACTTCAATTTGATTCCAAAGAATACGACGATAAAGCTGGTAGCCGAATCAGTATCTCGCCGTTTTTGGGTTCTTGGCCTTCCGGGCTTCGCGATCGGACGAAAAAGCTTAATTGTTCTGGAAGTTAAGCACCAGCATTATTTAGATTAACATGAGATATTTATTCCGAGTCCTTCTTCTCATCTAAATGGGGCTAATAATCATTGTAGGTTTGTGAGAGTTTCTATGTGCTGTGTGTTGACACGTTGACACTTTATGCGGCTTCTGCTTTTAGTATGGTTTGTTTTGAGATGTTCTGTGTATCATGTGTAATGTACAATTCACCAATTGTAAATTTCTGCAATTCCCACAAAGGCGTAATTAACACCCGGCATACTCACGCGGCAACCGTACGGTAGACGGTTGCTCATGACACGCGTACAGACGCCAAGTGTCGATCTATCTGGGAGTAAACCAATTCCTTATTTGCAAACAAGATAACTGTAAATTGTCCGAACACATTCACTAAGGTCCAAAGCTGCTTGCGTCGATTACTTCACTGGTGATGAAACGAGACACCACTGCCACAGATATCATGAACGGATACCGGATATTTATCCCGTCGCATAATCTATTGACCGAGTCCGAAGTTACTTTAACCGATCGATGTCACCCGGCTGGAAAAATTTAACCTGCGTCATTCTTGGGCGACATTGACCATCCCTACAAGAATATGAGCAGCGCCCGATCGGCTGGCTTCCATGTGACGTGATAAACCGAATATTGATAAACTGAGATAAACTACTCAAACTATAAAAGCCTGAACACTTCAAGCGCTAGTGTCAAAAGTTAACTTCGATTTCACGCATTGGCAGTCGAGCTAACTGGGATTTCCACGTTTCAACAACGAATCATACATACCGTTACACCACGTTGCCAGTCATTAACACTCACACTTCTAGTAGGCGCGTCGTGACGTGTTGCTTCGGGATGGACTGTTTAGTATTTGGGTTTGACACCGTTCTTTCTCGTTATCTCGTTCTTTTCAAAGGCGCATCTGCATCACAGCATGTAGCTCCGGCCTATCGCCAACCACATCACCCAAAACTTGTTGGGAACTCAATATGTGTATCCGATTTGGGAGCGTAAGGGTCACTTCCTAATACATCGCGACCGCATACGAGGAAATCGTACAACTAACATGACCAAGTCCCACAACCAAAACCTGACTGGCACGCATCCTCCCAGCAGCTTATACGCCACCACAGGGACGCCCTCGTCGACAAAGTGATGGATCTGCGACGCTTGCACAGTGTCGCGCATGTCGGTGACCACACGCATCTTCCCGCCAGCCGGAAATGCGCAACCACGATGTCGGCGATGGACTTCTCCGTCCATAGGTACATGACAATCTCGAGTGCGCGGCCCAAGCGTGTAAACACACCTCGCGGGTTGACGACCGAGCAAGCAGATACTCGTGCTCAACCAGCTCATTGGACCGTTGACCAGTAGTAGATTACGCGGCGGCGCCGATAGCGACAGAGAAAGCAACTCACGGGTCTCGGCTTGGATCTAGTTCACTGGTCTTGGCGCGTTCAGCTTCTTGTGCAGTGTGCTGTCAGCGGCACGACAGGTACGTGTCCCTAATGCCACTCATGCCAGCATGCGTATCATGGATGCGGCTAGGCTCTTAACTTCCTTCGGCGTCCGACGCCCAGCAAGCATATCATGTGTGTGGCGACGTTCTTAGCCTCCTTCGGCGTCCGACGGTACGCGCGCTGGTCAGTCTTCTGGAATAGGAGTGGTTATTAACCCCTAAATCCCCGTATGTTGAACCGTACAACATAATAGCTGTAACACTTTGGCCCGGCTTTGCATTATGTTGGACGGTCCAACATATTTGAAATTTGACTTGATTTTTGTGTACCCTGAGGTCAGTATTCATCTCACCAACTCAATTGCAGTGCAAAAACAGCCTCAATGGACTGTCAAGTGTTCAGCTGTCAAAAACGAGACCACTCGTTCAAGCACAACACAGTTGGCAGTGGGATTGATGGGAAGATACCAAGCAATCACAACCACTCAAAGCAACTCCCTTTGGGGGACCCTTCGCCGACATTCGAGAACTGGCGCCATTTGAGAAAACGCGCTTTTCGAGCAATGGTGCGTCCGTCGCCGAAAACGCCGCGTCGAGTCATGGCAGCCGACGAACGTGTGCTGCAGTCGGGCAGAGAACCGTTGGGAGCGCCGCCAGCGACGGGTCCAGAACCATCGACGAGAGGAAGGTAAGCCCGGTGGAAGCGGATGTAAGTGTGGCAGATTGAGCTCTAACGGATTCGTGCATGTGTGTGTGTGTGCGTACCGACGGCAGTGGCGAGAAGGAGAGCAGCAACAACTCGCCGTGCAGACTCTTTAGCAGCCACCACGATTCGTGTGGCACCGACTGCGACGCCAACACGCCACGGACGCACGGCAGGTGCGCTCGCTCGATGGGTGTGAGCACGGTAGTTCACACGAGTTCGAAATCTAACCAAAGCGCATGTGTGATTGATGGCGGTGGCAGGTGACGCCTCCCGCACACGTGTGATCAACTCCGCGGCGACGGAGAGCGGAGTGTCTTTGTCGGCGACGGGGAGCGAAGTGCCTTTGATGGCGATTTCGAGTGGAGAGCCGGGCTGGCTCGCGGAACATGATGACGTCGAAACCGTCGAGATCGACGGCTACCCGATGAGTCCGCCGGCGCCGACATTGGTGGACACAGCGTTGTCGCCGGGCACTCCGGATCCGAACGTGCCACAACTGCCAACAGCGACTGAAACGGACCCCCCCCCAACGCTGCTGACCCCTCACGCTTGCTCCGATCTCGAAAATGTTGGCGATCATGTTGGATCTCGTGTCGACTACCCACCTGGCGATGTTGGATGATCCAACATACTCGGTAATGACACCGCTCGTACTGCAGCCGACGCTGCATCGCCAAGACAGCGAGTAAGCCCAGGAAAGCGCAAGAAGACGATTACAACTACCTCGTCGGCGGCGACCCCAGCTCCACGGCTGAAACGTGCTCGCCGCAGCGTCAGCGATGATGAGTCTTCTGATGGCGACCGCTCAGAGGACGACGCACGTGATGCCGTCAATGATGGCGACTCCAACATCCTGACGAATGAGGATGCGGCTGACACGGCACTGAACTCCGACGAGGAAGGCGAAGACAATGACAACCCAAGCGCGTTCAACGGCGACGACGACTAGGTTGGGGATTGGGAGCTGTCCGACATTACCATCGAGAGCGATGCAGAGGCAGACGACTTGCCGTCATCGGCCTTTCTTTCGGTTACCAAGGATGACAAAGCGATGAAGGAGATGAAGCACACGGGATGGAAGCTCGATGAGAGCAAGTTCCACGACGAACCGGAGTACATAGGACTGCACGCTGGTCCGTGGCGACCTTTCGCATGCGTGCTTCGAGTGGCAGAGGGCCCGCTGGCGCTGTTCTTCTACTTTCTGCCGCCGCGGCTGTGGATGCAGATTTCTATCGAGTCCAACCGGTACCACCGATAAAGCGTGCCAGCCCGTGCTAAGCAAATCCAGAAGGACCAGCGAAAGCGAGGAGAGGAGGTCGAAGACATGAAGGACCTGCAGAAGCGACTGTTGAACGTCGCTGGCGTGCAGCCGTGGGCACTGCTGCGCATGATCGGACTTTTGACTGCTCGAGCTCTTTGTTCACAAAAACACAGCCTGGCGTCTCACTGGTCGGTGAAGAAGCGCGGCGCGGTGCCGCTCGGGACATTTGGCGAGCACATGTCGAGAAACCGGTTCGACTATGTGATGCAAGTACTTCACTTCACAGACAACCGCAGCCCAAAGCTGCACGTTGACTGAGCATGGAAGATCCGGTTGGTGGTCGACACAATCAAGCGGACTTTTGCGCACGGCTACACCCCAGGACCGGTCATCTCGTTCGACGAAGCGATCCTGCCATCACAGTCGCGGCGCAACCCAATGCGCCAATACCTGCCCGACAAGCCTCGCAAATGGGGCACGAAGTTATTCGCATCGTGCTGTGCCGAGGCCGCGTATTGCATGAGGTGCGTCGGCTCTACATGCGCCGAGGCCTGACTTGAACACACACGGCGAGCTTCGGCTCGCCGTTTTTTTACAAAGTTCAAATATGTTGGATGGTCCAACATCTAACCCTTCTCGGCGTGCTGTGGTCCAACATGTTCCAACGTGTGCGCTCGACAGGCTCGAGGTTTTTGTCGGCTCCAAGGCGCATCTGACAGTGCCTATTCTGGCTGACAACTCGACTGGTGCCGCAGCTGTCTTGCGCAACATGGCAGCAGTCGTACCAGTCCGAAACGATGGCCCGTGGCGCATGGTTGTCGCGGACCCGTACTACACTTTAGTGAAGCTTGCTCTCGAGCTTCTTCACCGCCGCATGTACTTTGCCGGGACGTGTGTGACATCACGCGCCGGCTTTCCAGAGGCAATCAAAACGAAACGACACATCAAGACTGTTGGTGGCGTGAAGACGACGGATCCGCCGAAAGGGACGTGCAAGCTCGCTGAGAACAAGCTGTTTCTGCAGATGACGGCCGTCATGTGGATGGACAGCGGCCCCGTCTACGTGATTGGCACCGGCGGCAGTCGCAAGCTCAGGTCTGTCTGTAAGTTGTGCTATGTGTGCTCTGCTGTGTATTTGTGTGAGTTAGTACTAATCAGCGACATCAGTGCGCCGTGTTGACAGCGAAAGGAAGGATGTCCCAGCCCCGGCATCGTGCGAGATTATCAAAACTGGATGGGGGACGTGGACGTCCATGACCAGTTGAGAATGCAGCGCTACAGCTTGCAGCTTGCAGGGAAGTGGCACAAGTACTACAAGGCACTGTTCTTTGGGCTCGTCGACATGTGCATCGTCGACGCCTTCATTGTGTACAAGTTCAACGCTCGCAAGTCAGGTCAACGGGCGGCCAAGCACCACAAGTTCCTTGAGACGCTGCAAGAGCGGCTTTTGGCAGTGGAGGCGGACGACTTCTACAGGATTGAGATGAGTATGACATTGTTGGAGAGTGTACGCGCTACGTTTGGCACGGATTCAGCCGCTTGTTGCGCACCAAACGAGCGGAAGAGCGCACAGCACCGCCAGGCAGCCGCGCTGAAATCAGTGGCAGCGTTGCGGACGCAGACCACTATCTTGCAGAGAACCCGGACCAGGCGACCGCGACACAGGGCAAAAAGACGCGCGCTCCCACCTGCAAAGTGTGCGCGCTTTTCGAAGTCCGCCCGCGCAAGTACACGAAGTACTTCTGCCCCGCGTGCTCGAGCGGCGAAAAGAGGTGAGTGGGTGCGGTCTGTGCGCGCTTTGACGTGGGGTCCAACGTGTTTGTGTGTATGTCCACCAAAGGAAGTACATGTGCAACGTGGCGCGTGATGGAAAGCAGAGCACGTGCTTCCAGATCTGGCACACCGACTGGTGTGACAGTGACAGCATTCCTTTGAACCTGTTGGAGCGACACCAAGTGCAAGACCGCAAACCGCCAAAACGCGAGAAGCGCGCGAGTCGTCGATGGCGATGGAAGAATAAAAAGAGGATGCGGAGGATGCGTCCGGAGCGGAGCACGATGATGTCGAGAGCGACAGCGCGGAATAGCCAGGCGTAGCTTCTGCAGATCAGTCTTCTGGTGCAGCGTGAGTGTAACGCAATCAGCTTTGTCAAACCCAATTCGGCTTTTTATTGGTTCCTTCGTTCTCAGTTGGGAGTTGAACAACTGGACGCCAGCGAAAAAGTAACGCGATCGCGCAAAAAATGTTCACCATGATTTGTGATTTGCAGATATGGTGACTTCTCCAACATTTCAGACCAGGAGAGGCTCTTGCATCCAGCATAAAATCCAACATACTGTGTGTGCCTGACTCATGTCACAGACAATGCCGGTACATTGGCAAAACCAGTGCATTTTAGGCCCGTCAAAAGCGATACATACAAATCGTCATATTATTTTATGTTGGACCTCCAACATAATTGCCCCTTTTATCGGGAAATCGGTGTCGGGGATTAAGGAGTTAACCCCTCAAACCCGGCGATTTTGCACCTCTAGACCTGTATATTTTAAATTGATACAGCGTAAGAAAATGTCTTGGTATTTGTATGCATCAGCTCTGGTTGTGAGTAGGGTTGCTGAAAACATAAGGGAAGGTGAGTGAGAATAGACGTGACTAGAGGTGATGTGCTACACGTTAAGATACCTTAACCTGTACTGATTTCTTCGACTAAGCTGTACAATACAGTTTATCAAGTGAACAGAGTCAGGCTGCGTTGGATGTGGCAGATGAATGCTCATTCACACTTGTTCGTGTGGGCCACACTCGTAGACAAATTTTCCAAAATCTGCGGAGCCTATACAAAAAGCAAGATGTCGAAAACGGCCCATTTACAAGACTGTCATGCAATCACTTGATGACACTCTCCCAGCCACCTTGCATCCTTCCGGCAAAGATTGATTGCACATGCAAATGAATCTTTTCCCGCATTACAGGACAATGTACAGGATAGGAAAGCGGACGAAGTGGCTCAAAAACGTGCAAAGCTATGTATTCATTTGATGACGGAGGGAACGGAGCTGCTGGGCTGGCTTCTGCGCCTGCTTCCGTCTGGCTCCTTCTCTTCCGCTTGTCGCTGGGTGTTTTGGTGCAGCAGCACTTGTTGTCTGCTGCGGCGGTGGCGGCGGCGACAGTTGACTCGGCGACTGCTGCGACGGCGCAGGCGGTGATGGGTGCTGCTGCGGCTGGGACGACGCCGGCGGTGGCAGCGTCTGCACCAACGGTGACGCGCTCGGCGACTGCTGAGTAGGGGTGGGCTGCTGTTGGGTGCTGGGTGGTGTCTGCTGCTGCTGCTGCGTTGGCAGCCATGGCGTGGGTGAGGCAGCGGCGCTTGGAGACGTTGGTAGTGGGCGGACGGCTTGCCGTCGGCTGCGTGGGACTTACCCTGACGCCAGTAAATTTGTGCCGTTGCTCCACTCAATGTGCCAAATGTCCCAACACGAAGTCTTTGCTCCGCGGATGTCATAGCGCCGGTGCTCACAAAGAAACACGGGAGCGTTCACGCAGCCGCCACAGTAACGAGCGGACGTAAGGTTGCGTTTGCGCTCTCCAAGAATGGTGCGCACTTTGCAAGCGTACTGACGCCATTCCCTTTGGCCTGCAGACTCGCGCCACTCATCCACGAGCAGTATCTCATGCTGAAGCGGCCACTAGGCCACTCAACGCGATCTTGCGCTTGGGTTCACGACTGAACAACACGCACACAACAAAGTGAGGAGTGCTGAGAGTAGGAGCGCTTGCCATCATTTCCAATACTTTGCTGCACATACCTTGCCCGAACGTATTGGATATCATCATGTCTGCGTCTTGTAGTTGAATCAGCTCGGTGTGCAGCTGCTTCATGAACGCCACGTGGATGAGCGCCTTGCTGCCGTTTGCAGCGTGATGCTCTTTGTGCACGATAAAGCTGTTTGTGATCGCGAGGTCTACAAGTCCCAAAAAGAGGGACTTGTACTACTTTTTGAACACCAGCGCACGCTGGAGCGAGTAACGCTGCAGGCGGAGCTGGTCGTACACATCCACTCCGCCCATGTAGCGATGGTAGTCTTTCAAAACGCGTGGGCATGCCACCTCGTGCTGCTGTCCTGTACGATCCTTTCTCGCCACTCTGTCCAGCTCCAGGTTGCCTCCCACGCACAAGAACTGCACGGGTTTTGTGTCCCACCACTGCACTGCGTGTAATGGGACTCAGGCCAGTCCTGCTCACGCAAAGCGAAGAGCTAGACAGCACTGATCCCGAGTCTTTAGGAAGCGTTGACGAGGCAAAGGGTCTCACGAGAGTGTGAGCCGATTGCCGATCCTGGCGAGTCTTGGGCCGAGAGGCTTGGAGAGAGAGCGGAGGCGATTTGAGTGGTAGAAGGTAAATTTGCAACTGATTAGAAATGCAGTCCTGGTTCCTGCTGCTGCCAACTGCCTCTTGTTGTGGTGCCCGGAAAGCACCCCAAAGGCTCCTAGAGGTTTTATGGAATAAAACCTCAACCTACAT